>LKNJ01007374.1:21015-33792 GCA_002120245.1 Maccullochella peelii
TTATGATGAACTGAACAGGAAAATATATTAGGCTAATGATAAAGAAAATATTCCCAAAATAACTTGTTTATATTTTTTTATACGTTAAAGTGACCAATTATTGTTACATTTGTTGTGTTATGGGTCAAAATTGACCCGTATATATTTTCCTATGAGAAAAGTAGAAAAGTCAATTTAATTTCCAGAAAGAAGACTTTATTTTGGTCAATCACACAGCAAAAGTTAAGAAAAAGTGTCATCTCTGGCAAGCTGTGTGTGTGTGTGTGTGTGTGTGTGTGTGTGTGTGTGCGCGTGTCTGTGTGTGTGTGTGTGCTGTACCAGGTGTGTGGTGAGGTGTGAGAAATAAAGCATCTAAATAGTCAAGTCAATTTGCTTGCTGCTTTTGGCATGAAACATTATTTTAATGTTATGACACAATATTATTATACTATTATATAATATGATTACCTTTATTTTGAGGTAATGACACAAAATCTTGGCAACACCAACTGACTTACTGGCAGAGTCTGTGTTTTATTCAATCATGATTCAGCCAAAGTCTAAAGAAGTAAATCACCAAAAAAACAAAGCAAATCAGCACAAAATAATGAATCAGTAACTTCTTAACTAGCCCACAAAACCACTGTTAGTTCTACTTTGGTCCATGACAATTGTTGTTTAGAATTTTACTGATCTAGGAATTTAAGCACATTGTGCTGGACTCACTATAAGTAGCTCTGCATGTAAACTTCTACTACATAAATAAAATGTTGATGTAAATACATATATGGATTGTATACAGATTTTGAGAAAACATGACATTCTTCATATAGTGTGTTGTTGCTGTTTACAATCAGACATGGCCATCGGCTGCCCCTATGGAGGAGACGACCAACATGGATTGGTTCTCATTTATAACGGCCATGCAGGAGGACTGATGGACACGGCCACTCAGACTTTCTCTGGCCAATGGGCTTCAAGCTCTTTCCCTGCCAGTTTTGGCTTTGCTCTGCGAGGCAACAGAGATCTGGATCAAAATGGCTACCCAGGTACTGCAGAAAGTAGTCCACCACCAGGCGCCTATTAACACTTAATCCTCTTAAATACTGTTATTTCCCAGTGTCCTCCTAGTAAGCTTATACAGAGTTTTCACAGCCAGCTAAACTCCTCTTCATACCATCTCTCCAAGGAACAGGTGGTAGATTTAATATGAAGTAGTGTGAAACTGAAAAAGGTACAGTAAAAATAGTAAAAAAGTTAAACCATGTCAATACACTACTGGTAGGAAAGCAGGTAAGCACACAAGGCAAATATGATAAGACAAATACACAGGTGAGGTAAGTATGCTATGGACCATTCAAGCCAACATAATGTGTAGTCACACTGTAACACAATCTTAGCAAATTGGAACAAATTAGAGAACATGATTATTAAAAACATTAAGATGGTAATGATTAACAATAAACTTAGTGATAATGCCCCTCAAAGGTCTGCAAACAAAAGGATGACTAAATATTATCTTCACACTTAAAATACAGGACCACTCTGCTTTTGCTCTGCTGAAGAGAAGGAACTCCGTGTCTGACACTCTTCTTCTATGCCAGGGGTTCTCAACCTTTAGTAACTTAAGGCCCACTTCTGATTGTTAAAACATTTCCGAGGACCACCTTCTCAAATAAATGAGAAAAAAAACCATAACATCCCAGGTGCTTTGTGTTGTTTGTGTTATCTCTGGAGCTTCGATGGTTTTAGCACCTCATTTGACAGGATTTCACGACAATCAACACACTGTGCTTTCAGCTCAGCTTCACTGCCTGCCATTATGCATCCAAATGTATTCAGGCTCATATTTCTTCACCACACGCCTTGGAGCTTTTATGGTGCAGGGTTGTCTCCCACGTCACTTTTTCGTTTCAAAAACAGATCCATTTTGTGTCACTGCATCCGAACGTTACATTAGGGAATGTTAGCTAGCTAACAGGCAAAACACGTTTGTCTCAACCTGATGATGTATCATGATTGGCTGGTGATATTAAAACGTAACTGGTCATTGAAATTCTGCATTTCCATTTGCCATTTTTCATTTGTGTGAATTCTTGAGCACATTTAGATATAAAAATAACTAGCTTTGTAAATTACCAAAAAACATTTTTTTATTTTAATCTAAAATTAAGATTAATTTTTAATTAATTTAATCTACCATTTGGCAGTACCACTGCCTCCGTGGACCACTAGATGGCGCTCTGGGGCCCACCATTGGGCCACGGCACACTGGTTGAGAACGGCTGTTCTATGCTACACATGACCAAACTACATGCAATACCAGAAACAGCCACTAAATGGAAAGAAATTACATTCTCAATGGAAAATAGTTTCAACACACTCTTCTTTGATATCTTTATTTAACTCACTTTTCCTTCTTGCAGATCTGATTGTTGGTGCGTTTGGGGTAGATAAAGCAGTACTATACAGGTAGGTTAAGTCACAGAGGAGTTTAGTAACAAATATGTAGACCATTCTCTTTATTTTTATTCTTTCTGTGTCTTCAATCAGGGCTCGGCCAATAGTGAGTGCCAGTGCGTCTCTTACAGTGCAGCCAACCATGTTCAACCAGGAGGAGAAGACTTGTGAGCTATTCACACAGAATGAAACCATTGCTGTGTCTTGGTATGGACTTGAACTATTTTCCTTAAAAACGTTCTTCTCCACTTGTATCTTAATAGGAAGATTATACACAGTTTGATCCAATATACAGTATTTGTCATTGTAGCGGAAATATCTTTAATGGTTTAACAAAAAGCTTAAAAGTGTGAGTAGTTAAAGAGCTCTCTGACAATAATACAACATGGAAAGTCTTGCAAATGTTATATAACACTACTTAGTTCAATTTCAGCTTTCCAAACTTTACCTCACGAGAATGTCAAATTACTACATGTTTGCCAGTTTCCTGTCCAAGCTGCTCTGAACTACACACTCAGTATTCTTAGATCCAGTGAAAAAAAAGGAAAATTCACCCCACTTTCAATTTCAATGAAGCTCTTTCCGCAAGGTTAGTTTAACCATCTTATTAAATGTGGAACATTTTTAGACTGCTGTGAAAGGCATTTGCCAAACTGGCTGATGTTTTAGTATCTGCCCTGTAGGTTAATACAAGTAAGTTTTGTTTTCATGTTTATTGGTGTTTTTGCTGCCATGGAAACGAAAAAGAGATTGAGGGAGCAGAGAAGAAGAAGTGGAAGAAAGGTGAAGTAGTTACATGGAAAGATGAGCGCAGTTATCAACATTGAAAAGGCTGGAAAAGGGTTGTAACTTTCTGGAAATCAATGAGATATTGTTTTGCATCAACAAGATACTTTAGACAACCTGCGATTATTTCAGCAGCAGGGCACAGTAAAGTTGGTTACCCCGGTGGCTCTTCATCTAATAGCTCATTATGCCAAAAAGGACTTGTTTTGTAGACACATTTTTAATGAATGATTGAACACAACGCATTGTGTTTCCTGTGGCTGCTTTTAATGTGAAGCAGCCACAGCAAGATGTTATGCTTGCATTAGCAGTAACAGCTTTGATACAGTGTGTCCTGCTGAGGTAGATGGTCTATATATGTAGATGGTAGATGGTATTCTATTAAGCGGTCACACACATAATTTTCTATTTTTCTACTTTTTCTTGTCCAGCCAAATTTAACAAACAAAGGAGCTTTTCTTTTTGTGCATGTGTGGAACACATCTGCAGCTGTCCATATCTGCGTCCGTATAGAAGTATGAACAAAGCCTTGGAGAGTTAACGGTAAACAGTGAGGCTGATATCAGTGAGATAAAATTACAAACAGTAATGATAGATTACTTACATCATACATCATTTTTCTATGAATCCCTCATGCTTAGGTAGACAATCTGAATCCAGTGTGGGAATGGCGGACTCCGCCACTATGCAGGGGTTCGATTTTATGAAAATCTTAAAGATTATAACTTTAAATAAAAAAGGATATACAGAGTAAACCAAATCAGTGTAAACACATCTCTATTAGCTCAACGTAATTTTTTTTCCCCTCATATTTTTGTCTGTGTTCAACCTCCAGTGTCAGCATCAGTTACTGCCTGATGGCTCATGGGAAGCACCTCCCCTCTCATCTAGGTGAGGCACACACACACACACACACAATCGCTCACACACACACAGATGGTCCCTATTACCTTGCTTTCTTTGTGTAGCCACAAGTATGCTGGACTTCACTGTGGTCAATTTGGCAGTTAAAATCAAGATAAAAGAACAATCATGTAAATACAGGGTAACTTGGTGGGCTCCGGCAGTTTACAAAAGTGTGCGTGTGTTTATTTAAGTTGTGTGTGTGGTGTGTATAGTCTGTGTTCTCTGGATAGTTGTTGTCATGTGGGCAGCAGCAATCCCCTTGATGTATTTTGTACACTATACAGAGAGCAAAATAGCAGATAAAGGCGCCTTATCATAATAATGTTTACCACTGTATGTATGTGTACTTGCATGTGGTTTCATTCAGTGCAAATATGTGTTTGTGTGCCTATTCATACATTTACATGCATGTTTGTGTTTGATACAGGCATATAGATTATGTGAATATTCACAGTTTTCTTGCCTTGAATGTGCGTCTTTATATGTGCATATAAGGCTTTGTGGTGGAGGTTCAGTTGGACAGTGTGAAGCAGAACCAGAAGGAGTCAATCAGGAGGACTCTGTTCCTGGACAGCCAGCAGCCCAGTCTACTGAAGACCTTCAGCCTCGCCAACGGAGAACACTTGTGCTATGATACACAAATCTATCTGCGGGTGAGCCACACTAGTTTTCCACCTCAGTGTCAAGCAGGTTGGATGTTAATTTTTTAAATGTTGCAAATAACAAAGTGCTATTTAGGCATATTTATATCGAACTATTAAACAAGATGCTAGCGGCTCTGTGAGGCTGTACTTAGGCACAGCGGTGCTTTGAGCTAAATACTAACATCACCATGCTAACATGCTCACATTGACAATGCTAACATGCTGATGGTTATCAGATATAATGTTTACCATTGTCACCATTTTAGTTAAGCATGTTAGCATACTAACATTTGCTAATTAGCTATAAACAAAGTAAAAAGTACAGGTTAGGCTGATGGGAATGTCATTAGTTATTTGGTCATAAACCAAAGTATTGGACCATTTAAAATATTGACCTGATGATGAAGCAAGATGAAGGTTAAGGGATCACCAACATTATTAGAAATCATCCTTACAGGAACATGAATACCTGAACCAAATTTCATGGCAATACATCCAATTGCTTAGAAATGTCACTAAACAACAAAAAAAGTCAACCTGCTGGTGGCAATACAGGGAAAGTCAGGGGATCACCAATTCAGTAGGATTCATCGTCTGGGAACCATGAATGTCTGTACCAAATTTTGCTGCAATCCATCCAATAATTGCTGAGATACAGTATATCAGTCTGGACCAAAGTGGTGGACCGACCAACCACACTGTTTGCATGGATAAAGACACCTTTAAATGAAAAATGGAAAGAGTTAAAAATGTATTTGTTTTTGTTGTAGTTGAGGAAAATTATTTTGTTCTTGTACAACCAGGGTGTTATTGTAATATATATATACACACACACACACACTATAGGCGGCACAGTGGTCAGCCTCACAGCAAGAGGGTTCTCGGTTCGACCCCACCGGTCGGGTGGGGCCTTTCTGTGTGGAGTTTGCATGTTCTCCCCGCGTCCGCGTGGGTTCTCTCCGGGTGCTCCGGCTTCCTCCCACCATCCAAAGACATGCAGGTTAACTGATTATTCTAAATTACCTGTAGGTGTGAATGTTTGTTTGTCTGTCTCTGTGTGTCAGCCCTGTGATTGACTGGCGACCAGTCCAGGGTGTACCCCGCCTCTTGCCCAATGTCAGCTGGGATAGGCTCCAGCCCCCCCGCGACCCTTTGAGGATAAGCGGTATAGATAATGGATGGATTATATACTATTATAGTTGCACATCTAGGTCAATTTGCAGGTTGGGTCCAATAGATCTTTTAATGTTCACCTTTGTTTAGATCTAACTGTTAGAAGTAACTGCGTTTGCTAACTGGGTTAAAGGTACCCTGTGGAGTTTTTGACCACTAGTAGTGCTATGGAGCAATGTTTTGATGAGTGGGTCCCCATCTATTTATTTTTTATTTTGTATTTTGGGCGCACCAAGAAACTTAGCAAACCGTCAGGAAATGCAGGGAAAAGGAAACTCCACTGGGTATGAGTTGTTTAACGTACCTTCAAGCACTGTTTAAAAGCTTGTATTTGCTTGGACTCCATCGTACAACTGTTTTTGTGTCACTGTCAAAACAGTGCACCGGAGCGGTCCGTCCCAAAACTATGATACATTTAATAAACTTAATTTAAAAAAAATATTTTGTGATGTGAAGATGAACGGCAGATCATTTACAAACTAACTATTTCTCAGGCCAATCAACTCAAGCCTATGCCATTTATTTCACAAATTTTCACAAACTTAATCCTGGCCCTCAGGAGCCGGAGCCCTGCTGGTTTTCATTTGAGACATCTAATCAGAGACTATTTTGTCCCTGTAATACCAGGTGAATGTAATTAACTAGGACAGAGGTTAAAGTCATTTCCTAATAGACAGGGTTTGAAGTGCTATTTGAGGTGAAACTACTACTCAAAGTGAATGTCTGCCAAAAACACTTCATGTGTAGATGTTCACTGTAAGGACATAATGATCAGAGCACCTTGTTCTTTGACAGGATAAGAGATGGTTTGACTAGAAACTGGCCATCCGCTCACCTGTCAGTCAACACTTATCTGTTGGTACACCATTACCACATTATTGTGGCTGGTCAAACAGAATTCATGTCTCATCTTAGAGAAACTTAAAACAGACTAAATCCTACATTTCGGCCAATAGTTGCTGTAACATCTGCTTTTGATTTTGTGACAACTTTTTTCTTGTACATTTACTTGGAACAGGGTTTCACGAAAGTTCTACCGACGACAAATTTCTAACCATCTTTTGCCCCTCATCTGAAGTGTCAGCGTGTTTCAGAATATTGCGAACTGACAAAACTGCACATTAATACACCAGACGAAGGTTTATTATCAACAACAGACAACATGTGGATTGGTGTCATTCAGTCATCAGTTGCTCACATAGTTGGATCTTTCTCTGTTGCAGGGTGAAGAGGAGTTTCGGGATAAACTCTCTCCCATTTACATTAGCCTTAACTTCAGTCTGGATCCTCATTCCCCAGTGGACCAGCATGGCCTCAGACCAATCCTGAATTATCAGACAGAACAGCGCATAGAGCAGAAGGTATGTATATTAACTCATGATACAAAATAACTCATAAAACCATAGCCACATAAAGGGTCACACAGTATGTTATGTGATATAATGTAATGCAGTGGTTTCTAAACTTTTAAACCCGGGCACTCTTTCATATAGATTGATTTTCATTGCATGGTTGCCAGTTTCAGTATTTTTCATTATTTTATAAGGCTTTTATAACTTTTGCATTAAATTGTGCACATGATGCCCAGTCATTTATTTACCCTGTAGAGTAATTATTATAATTAATTATTATTATTATTAAAGTATTTAGCCTACTTAAGTATTGGTATTGGCGACATGCACTAATGACATTAGTCTGTATTCGATCAAACCAAAATTTGTGTTATTTCCCATCCTTATCGGCATTTCTTTGAGCTCTGTTTATAGTGACAAATAATTCGATTGCTTGCTCTAACAGGCATTATTTTTACCAGCTGTGAACCTAAAAAACAGCATGCTGTGTTACTATGACAACCGGCAAGTGTGAGATATTTTGTCACTAATCTTAGCTATGGTTTAACTGCTTATTTTTGTAATATGGTGAGTTTGATGATATTGCTTATTTCATCCTTTCATATGTTTGTAGATAAGATAACGTGAATGTGAATGTTGCCTTATTTTTAATGTGAACCTTATCAAAAATGTATAGTTAAACCTCTGCAACCTCTGTGTGTTCCTCTGGTCCAGTTCAAGTCAGGTGCAAATCTCACGGCTGGCTAGGGCAATGCTTGGATTTGAGTATATTTTTGTATTTTAAACATTTAAAAGTAATATTGTTTAACATTTACAGTAAATGCTGCTTTAACATGATGTGTAATAAATGCATGTCAGAAATATCAAGGTTGAGAAATCTTCCCTAAATATCCAACCTGGAAATCCATGGAGCACTGTTGTGTTTCAGTTCTATTTGGAAGTTCCAAAGATATGAAGTGTACCTCTGTTGACAACTGTATCTATGTATTACATTACCACACTAAACATCTAGACCAAACAATCTAAAATCATGTACAAGTGGCTGTGTCATACACAGTGGTTCTGGAGTTTAACTTCACCCTCCATACCATAGAAGATTTCCCACTGTTTCCATTTTGCATGCCAAAAATTTATTTGAATGGCAAAAATGGAGGTTACAGGCTGCCATTTTAAAACTGACATCAAATGTAAGACCTCTCTATAGTGCCGAACCCCATATGGTTAGAGGTTGAAGGACTGCCCTGATTGAGTAAGAGCTGATTACTGATTATACACTATCTCCATTGGTAGTGGGTTTTTTGTTTTCCTATACGAAGAGTTGGAAGGTTCAGGGAAGACTGGTGAGTCATGGCTCTGCAAAAACACAGAGGGAGGACTGACAGCTCCGTTTGGGTGGGGCGGCACTCCGCTCTTAGACATCTGGTTGTGGTTTGTTTATGTATGTTGCCAGTGGTCTCCTCCACTAGGCAAGAGCCAGAGCATGAAAATGTGCACATGCTTATGTGAGTGATAGTGAAGTGAGTGTGATGTAGGTGTGTGAATGTGCACATCACGTACTTGTAACTGGCTGTTTTAAACAGGATTTCATCTGTTCTCCCTTCTCCTTACGTTGAAGGAATCAATAGGCTTTTCATCCATTGAACATCCATTGCCAGCTTAAGTGAATAGAACATAGTGCCAAAACAAAGATGTTCCCATAGACTGTGGGCCTTGTTGCTTCATGCTAACACTTCAGTTTACTTGACTAGGCTCCATGCTGACGATTTAACATACACTATGTTACGTGGCACCACAGTTGTGGAGAGCCTTGCTGCTCCATCTCTCCAATCGTATGCATACATTTAAATGTGTGGATTTGAGAGTTAATCAGTACAGTAAAATAAAGGATGATAGGAAATCAATCACAGCTGAAAATCATGGTTTTGATGCTATCAATCTGTTCATTTTTTAATAATGTGGCAGCGATGCAGCAATGCACTGTTAAGTTATTGCTGGGCGTGTTCACAGTGCAACAGACCACCATTCTGACCACACCTACAGTTAAAGTTATACTGCTTAAGATTTTCATGATGTCAAACCCCATTATTCACACTATTAATAGTTTTCACTAATATATATATATAAAATACATTAAATGGCTATTTAATGTAAAAGCCACCTGCCGGGATAGTTTACATCTGCTTTATTCACTTTATCAAAAAAATATTTCACCACACAGGTGAACTGTAAGCTGCCATTTTTGTATAAAAAGTAACTGAACTGCTGCTATGTATTACCAAAATAATGAGAGTCTAAGGTCGTAGTATGTGTATGATAATTGTGTGCAAGTATTAATAAGTGGAGTGAATAGTGAAGGTGTGCACATATTTTTCCAGGGAAACGGGACCAGATTTTGGTGGGAATTCTTGAGAAATACTGGGCTGTGACAGCGAAGGTGTTGGTTGCATGTGCACAAGCTTAAGACTGATGGGGTTTCTGCAACACAATCAAAACTAGGAATAATATGCATTAATTATCATACTAATTATGCAATTTGCCACCACTTGCATGAAATTACCATATAACGACTACAAAAGAAAATATAAATTCAACTGATGTATAATATCGACAGCAGTAACATATTAAGCAAACAGGGAGGTTACTCAATTATGAAAGCAAAGTTACTGAAGTAAGATCTTTTAACTGTAGCTGAGTTGAGCCACACATACATTAAATAAAATAAATGAGGATTGTACACAAAACACATTAACTTAACCAAAGTCATGGATTTGAACAGGCAGGAAATAACAACAGTAATATTCTCAAACCTCTCAACAGAAGACGTCTCATGGACACACAGGATCTCTCAGACTACAAAAGTCTCTAAATAAAAGGAATCCAGGATGGAATTAGAGATAAAATATATCCTGCCAATGAGGCATGCCCCTTTGATGTGGTGAACTATCAGCAAGACACTGACTGCTACAGAGCATGAAGCTGGAAAAACTGGATACAGCAGTTATTGGTGTCCTTAATAGGTACTTAACGCTTCATGGTGGCGCAGAAATGAACCTACTGAAACAGTCTATTTTATTTGTCCACAAGGAGGTGCTCAAGGATCATTTAGATGCCCTAATGCTGACCTTTTGAACACCGGGATCTCAATTTCCAGTGCAAAGTCAGTGCTTGCATGAATGTCATGTGATGCAGGACACAGTGTAATTCACTGTCTTCTTTATTTAAACATTATAAAGCAATGAATCCTCTCAGCTCACAGTGGCTCTCTTTTGTTCCATTTCTGACAGAAGACCTAGTGTCCCTAGTGGTTGATGCATGCAGCGGTGCCAACTTAGCGACTTTCTGGCTAGATTTGACGACTTTTAAGACCCTTTTAGCAACTTTTTAAAAAAATTTCTCAGTGAATACGCACTCATGTGGCTGTGAGGGGTTCAGTGAGTGGGACACATGGATAAAAACTTGATACTGGACTCAAAGGTGGTGTTCATGCACTTCGCCAAGCTCACAAACCAAAAAAGTTTTCTGGCTTGCGGGTTTACTTACATGTTGTGCGGCCCACTGCACATGCTCATTAGTGTTTCTCCTACTGTGCGTTCCTGCTCAGCGCATTGACTTTACACTGGGATGATGTTATGCACATAAAAATTGCTTTTCTAGGGAATGTATTACAAATATAAAGCCTTGATGGATTAAAAATTCATAATACAAAGAGTAATACTTGACCTTGTTTGCAATCCTGTCAACAGTTTCAGAGATATGTTTTGATAAGTTTGAGTACTGTAAACATTTTTAGTGGCAACTATGGCCAGTAAAGGCAGCAAGAGTAAAATAAGCAACAGGTCTGACCAGACCCGGCGACTAAAGCTAATGTTAGCACTAGCAAGGTAACCGAGAGTAATCCAAGCTCACATATAACGCATGAGCTTCTGATGGAATTACGAGAGGGCATTAAGTCGGATGTGGCTGACTGATGTGGATGGCAGAGATGGCGGTGCTGGTAGTATCCCATGCAGCTTTACAATCTGAGAACGCCAGCCTACACACTAGACACTCTAGAAAGCTTGACAGTTTCTTGAGAAGGAATAATTTAAGGGTGACTGGACTGGAGGAAATGATCAAAGGAAAACCTTCATGGAAAAACTCCTGAATGAAGTTTTCAGCGAGGATAACTTCACCCGCCCCCCAGTAATGGACCGCGTTCAATCAAAAGGTTGCCTCAACCAAATGGCTATGATTGTTTGTATGGACTACTACCAGACAAAGGAACAGATTCTGTGGGGGTCATAGGAGAAGGACCAGCTGGCCTACTAAGGTGCGAGAATCAGCTTTTACCTCTACCTCAGCGCATGATTTACTATGCAGGAGAGCTGCATTCATGCCGGTAAATAAACAGCTAAGGGAAGCAGGAGTGAAATATTCCCTGATACACCCAGAGGCCTGTACTACGAAGCAAGTTCAACATACCCAGGATATCTTTTTGTTATCTGGCTTCACTAAGCCTAACAACCGTGATCACGCTAAGCGGTCACACGACGGTGGTTATCAACTCAGTAAGTCAACCCAGGGTTTCCCAATCTAGCCATGTTCACATAAAAGGAGCGGCATTTGCAGAATATGTTACATCCCGTGAATTTGTCTGTTTCCTGTTTTATTTTGAAGTCCGGTCTTTCCTGTTTCCTGTCTGTTACTGCCCTCATGTGTGTCACGTCGGGGAGGAGGTGGAGGACCCAAACACAGACCAGGCATCAGAACTTTAACTCAAACGCTTTATTCTTCTAATCACAGGCAGCGAACACAACAGAACAGCCACACGCAACACATGGCAATGAACCAAGGAACGAAGGGAAGACACAGGCATATAAAGGGGAAGAGACTAACAAGGTAATCAAACACAGGTGGGTGACTGAACACAGGTGAAAACACTGAGGGCAGAGACAGGAGGCGGGAACACACTGGGAACATGAGACGAGACTAGAAAACAACACACAAGAGTCCACATCATGACAATGTGTCTGATTAGCCTCACCTGCTCCCTGTTACACACCTGCCCCTGATTCCCTCATCAGTCCCTTCCCTATATATACCTGTCCTTTTCCTTAATTCTTCGTTGGTTCTGTGCGCGTGCGTGTAACAGAATGAACCAACCAGACATGGACCCAGCAGACACTTGGTCTGACGAACTGCACAAGCTAATTGGAGACCTCTTGACCCTCCAAACCTTATGGAGGAAGGCCCCTAATCCCGTGTATAAAGAGGCAACTCTGTCTTTGAGCCGCAAGAAAGTGGCCTCTCAGCCTGGGTTGAGGAGGTCAATACCTGCGTGGATCATAGACTTTTTCTGCGCCTCCAAGTCCCAGCTGCCCAGTGCCCCAGAGTTGCCACCAGCCCTGTCTGTTTCTGACCTCTGCTCCTGTTCTCCAGCTGCGGCCTCTGCCTGTTCCCGGCCAGCGGCAGCAGTCACCAGGTCCCGTCCAGCCACG
>LKNJ01007375.1:0-12746 GCA_002120245.1 Maccullochella peelii
AATCTTGGTTTTCGGTTACAAATCTTAATGAGACTATATTCACTCCATACACTCCACTTTAATGGAGCCGTTTATAGAGGAATACTCACACAGAAGTGGATGGTGCAACACAGCTAATAAGCTACGATAGCTTCCTCCATTTTGGACTTTTTTCGGCCTCGTTCTGGCAAAGGTCAGCACTGTCAAGCCGGCTTGCTTCTGCATTATAGTCACCAATAACCAAAGTTGAAAAACGTGCGCGGATTTATTTCGCCCCCATGACATCCACTAATCGCAGCGAATCCATTGAAATTAATTTTGGCAGTTTAAATGCTGGTGTGACCCGGCCTTAATAGGTATTGTAGATGTATCGACGAAGATGAAAACTGATGATGGATGAAAATACTTTGACACAATTCCTACAACCCAGATGATTAATTACAGCACAGCCTTTGCATGTAAGCGCAGCCACTGTATGAGCCGCACCACGCCGCTCTATCTACTCCACTTCCTGTTGAGATGTCAGCGGTAATCCCCCGGAGACTGGAGAGAGTCTGAGGGAGCAGATCTGAGAGTGTGATTACTGAGCAGCCAAACTGCCCGGCCACAGCACAGCTTAGGGTGTCTCCCGAGAAAAACACTGATGATGGTGCTGCTGAGGATGACTGTGATGGCTAGGATGGTGAATATGAGCAGAGTGGTAATGATTATTGCTGTCATCTGCTCTGGTTTATTTGAAATAACTGGCCTTTAGTCTACATGTAATGTCAGATTAGAAACACTTCCCATAATAATAATACTTTTCAGAAATGCATATATTATAGCCTAAATATAATGATGCTGTGGTATACCAGTAAATTCCATCGCACACATCTGAACTTTAATTGTACTGTCATGGAAATTTGTGGCCGCATCATGTGCATGGCAACATGGGACAACAGTATGCATACATTTTAGTCTAATTAATGCCGTCATACCTAGTTTTTGTCCGTTTAATTTCATATTTCAGGGGTCAAGATTAATTAAAATTTGAATTTTAATGAATGATTATTTTAATTTAAATGTCAGTTATTAGGTTACATTAACATTTTGCTCACATTTTCTTTACTGTCAAAATGAATACATCCTGACTGACTGCATTCATTTTAGCGCAAATAATACATTCATTTAACATTTACATTTATACAAAACACCAGTAAAGAAACGTGTGTTTGGTGTGTGGTGGATAAAACTTGCTCTTTAAATGACGTCAGCCGAGCAGGTTGATCCAGGTAAAAAGAAAGAAAAGACAGTAAAGGCTGTGATTTAATATAGATTAAAAAAAACACTTAAGTTGTGACACCGTAATGAAGATTTTCAGTCCATTCACCAATAAAGACGTAAAGTCACGGCCTTTGCACAACAGAGTGAAACTCAACAGCCGTAATGAGCTCTTGATATTTTATTCACAGTGCACATTACTTCTAAAAGCCTCATAATACCATTATAATGGATTCATAATGTACTGCAGTCTCCAATGGATCTTTCTAATGACATACTTATGTAACTTTCATATTGTATGAGGTACTTCTCATGCCATGTAAAAGAAATGTAAAGGCAAAATCATTTGAACAAAGAACCTTTGCAAAGTCAACTTAACTCAAGGTGCTTTTGCTAGCTAACAGCATCTCGCTGTATTCAAACTTGTCCTTTTAAGAGTTTTTTTGTCAAACTACTGTTAAGGTCAAAAATAAACGGCCACGCTTTACTTATAGGAACACTTGGACAGCTTGATTTGCAGCTACCTGGATTTGTTACTGCCGTCTGTGTGCTCAAGGGCAGCCGCAGCTTATTTGCCACGTTTTGAGTTTTTCCTGCAGAAAGCCAAACTGGCAGCTTTTGCAAAACACTCAGTCTTGCTCTGTGATTTCCCAGCTGTCTCAGGGTTCTCACTCACATTAGAAGCTGCTGCTCCCATGAAACCTGTCTGTCGCTGTTCCTCCTGTTCCCCCATGTCTCTTTTTTGATTTTCAATTTAATTTCTTGGTTTCTCCCCCCCACGCCACCCCTTTTCTTAACTTTGCTTTAATATTCAGGCGAGTAGCATTTATTTTTCACGTGCTTAAATGGAAAGTCTCAAAAGCAAGTCAAAAATAATGTCAATGCATCAAAGAAGCAAATACACCAAATGATCTGAATATCTAACTATGCTGTCTCTGTTTGTGCCACACACGAGATTGTTACTCTGGAAAACTTGATGCCTCCTTTTCATGTTTTTTGAAGTTTCTATTATTATAGCATTGTGTTGGAAACTGTTTTCCACTGTCAGTACGCATCTTGTTTTGTTCCCCTCTCTCCTTAGTTTGTTTCTGTTTCTCAGCAACAGAAACAGAAAGTCTGACCTCAGCTGAACAGCTAAAAACAGAGTTTTTCAGCAGAGCCGGGTGAAATTTTGCCTCAAAGCAACAACGGAGGCACTTTGTCGAGGCTCAGTGGAAGCGAGCGTCTCCCTGCCGGTACATGAAAACATTATCTGGTAATCTCTGCCCGTTGGCACAGCCAGTTATTCATGAGCACTTAATAATCTGTTGGATAACCCTCCTGCTGGCTTTTCCTTTTTTTTTCTTCTCAGAGTATAAATGTGAATTGACAGCTGGGCTGATTGTACTCCGTGTGGTTGCTATTAAACAGATAAACACAGTGTGGCTCATGTACACTGTCATTACTTGAAAAAAGATGAAAACAAATATCCTTTTCAGGTTGAATTTAGTTCCACTGAAGGTTGAGAAAATCCTGCAAGAGTTTGTTTCAATTTGAGGTGTCAAGTGCACAATGGTCTATCTAAAAAAGCTTTTCGTATTTCTTTAAAAAAAAGTTGAGACCCTCCATTTAGGACCTTTGTCCTAAATGTGATCATTGTCATCATGGAAGTGAAAATGACAGTTGAGGCAATGACATTTTAGGTAGCCTATATAATATATATAATTTAGGTATATAAAACAGCAGCAGGAGGTGTCCAAGTCTTAATTAGGAGGTCAGACCCCCCCAGTCCCCTCTGTAATTTGAACCATGAAATCAGCTGATCAACAAATCACACTCCTCGATGCTAATGTGGCAGCCGGCTAATTAACACTTGATCTTGCATAACAAAGAAGGATATGGTTTATTATCAAGTCAGTGCAGGTGATTTTTTAAACCAAATGTCAAACCTGAGGCAAAACAACATTCAGCTTGTACGAGCCTAAATAAATGGTTGCACAGTAAATCATTTGCATGCGGTTGCATTTGCCACGCGATGCATTAGCAATGCTAAGATGCAGCAGTAATGGATTCCCCCATTTGAAGAGAATGAGCTTTGATGGGAGGGCCGCACGTTTGACTCATTACTTTTGGTGGGTAGTGGGCAGTTTCTTTACATCAGTCATTATGCTGAGCCATTAGGCTGCAGGAAGCGGCACGAACCAGCCGAGCCATTATGTTTGCAGATCCTAGCAGAGTGAGCAGGCCTCTGCTGTCACTTTTGTTTCTAGACATGGCACATAAACAAGGAGGGGAGCTGAATTTCCATCCAGCCCTCCTCCTCTCGCTCCTTCGCTGCTATCTGTCCTGTCATATGTTTACTTCTCCACGTGATTTACATTCGCTTGCTATTGTTCTGGAAGATTGCAGGCTGCACAGGCTCTCTGAGGGCTCTGATTCAACAAGACTCTCCCCACAGCTTCTCCTTCCACAGTGATTCATTTACTGTCTAATATTTACTCCATCAGAGGCAGGTGCTGCCAGGAAGGAAGATTTACTGTAGATTTAAAGTCCCACTCCGCAAGCATTTCTCAGGCCAACTCTCTCTAATGACACACACACACTGCCTTCAACAAATCAATTTTTTTACAGGCTAACACGGGTGCCCATCACTCTTAAGTTATGGGTCCCTGTAGTCCCGCCCCCTCTCCTAGCTAGCCTCTGTTCCACTAGCTTCTGTAACTAAGTGTACTTTCTCATGGAGAGTTTTAATGAAACTTAGGAAATTAAAGATAAAGGTGGCTGAAACAAAATGTTTAAAGAAACGAGTCAATTCTTCTGATGCTTGGGATATGCACTTTATTTAATGTTAACCTGTTTACATCTGTGTATACCTGCAGACCTCACAATATACATATTTATTTTACTACTGTTTACAAGCTATTAAACCATCACAGTATATCTATTTTTGTGTATTACCTGCCTCTTCCTACATCCTGTTCCTACCTGTTCTCATTCAGCATATACATTTACTACATTACTGCACAACCTGTCTACATTACAGTTTATTCATTTCATCACTACTGTACACCAGTCCGCCTCAGTATTATTATGTTTTATTCCTATATTTTAATACTTTAATTTTGCACTGTTTATGTCTTTGTCTTAGATTTCTTTTTCTCAGTTTACTTGTGTGATTTTCTTTTGAACATTTTTGTCTGAGCCTGAGAACAAATGACTGCTTCACTGTAATTGTTGTGCATATGACAAATAAAGAACCACGTCTCGTACCTTGAGACAAGTTTAATAATATGATGGAAATAGTGCTTGATGAGATTATAAATCCATGTGACGTCTTTCAAACAGACTATCCCGCTGTCTTTATTAACCTCTGCCAACATGACCTCCTCAGGTAAAAGTCTTGGAGTTTTTAACTTTGCTAGTGGCATTTTTTGAACGATATTATTAACGAACGGGTCGCTGTTTTGTATCTTGTGCTCGTCTAGCACATGCATGAGGACACGCACGTATGCATGTGAGCATGCTGACGACTGCATGAGGAGGTAATGCAAGTGTGCAGTGCACGCTCGCTATGAGACGTCCTGTAGTTTCAGCTGTTTCACCGATCAACCGTTGGTGGCGTTAAAGTGCCAAGAAACATAGCATTGCATCAGCAAAGTCAGCTGTCACACATTGAAGTAAACAATACAGGCTTTAAAATATTTAAAATTCAGCTTTACAAATGTTTTTTGAGCAGGGAAATGCGTTCAACAAGTGAATGTGAACAGTGTATGTTTACAAGAAAGCTCCACAGGGTACCTTTAAACCACAGTCCGTGAACAGGGCCCGGTGCTCTACTGTGGACAGAATGACTCACCTCGAAGAAGCATCGGTGCTGGTGCTTTCACGCCTCCTTTCAACTTCATTCCAATAGAAATCTCTGCTCAACATGAATAAAGCAAATCAGTCCCACAACACAGCACTCCAGCTGTACAGGCTTTTAACAAAAGTTTTAAAAAACAGTTTAAAGCATAAAAGTGCTGAGCAAACAGAATAGTACATGTTGATTTGTAAAATCTGAACATTTGACCTTCTCTCTTTATCCCAGTCTGCATCTCCTGCTCACTTTGTCTTTCAGTCAGCATGCTGCTAATCACTTCATCAAGGCCTTAATGGCATTAAATGGCTGTCTGAAGTGGGGACAGTTTAAATATCTCAGTGGTGCGCTGAAAAGCAGGCATTGTGCCGCCTTGATCTTCTAATGAGAGTTTGTACTATAGCTGTTAAAGGATCCGGTTTCAATTTCATTAAGTGTACCAAAAAGGTTTTAATTAACTGATAAATCCTAATCCTATAGTACAACTCCCACACTAACTTTCCTTTTCACATTTAATTCACACAGTTTCCTCCTGCAGAAAATGCAGCTGGGGTCAATTTTCCAGTTCTTTTTCAGACATCTGCCTCCTCCTCTGTCTCCACCCTGCAGCATCGCTCTCTAACGTTCATTTCTTCTCTCCTTGAGGCCAGTCATTGGAGGTAACAGCATGTTGCTAATCACTTCATCAAAGCCAGAGATGCATGTAACAGCTTCCTGAAGTGAGGGCAACAACAAAATCAGATTTATTCAGTAAACAGTGAGAGTGAAGGCACATGCTGCTAACATGGAAGGCCATTGCCATGACGTGCTGGCCCAAAATTTACTGCCTGCATTTCTGTTATTGTCCTGTAATTAATCAATGTTTTTCAAATGTGCCCTGTGTTACATGAAAACACAGCAATGAACTCTGCAGCTTGACAGAGCCTTTTAGCGCTAATTGTTTTTGTTTATTAGCACATTGTTCAGTCTCAGCGCTCTCATCAACCTCGTTTCAAGACGGCTGCATTCAGCAAAAAAGCTCTGATTAAAACTTCTGTACACTATTTACCCTGCACCAAATGGCAGACAGGCAAAGTTGGCGTCTACCTGGTGAAGACAGTGGAACAGAGCTAAAAAGACATTTATCGCTGTGCGCTACATGCTAACCCAGGCTGATGTAATCTGACATCATTTTTAACCGTTGATTTCCACTCATACAGTTGTCTGAGAGCAGAAGCAGAAAGACAGCGCTTGTATTGTGGGATGAGCTCCACTGAAACACAACATGATGTGAAGCAGAGAAATGTGCTTCTTAATGCTGCTGCTAAATGGATGGACATTGGCAATGTTGGTGAAAGGCTGATAAATGCCGTTTTTGAAAAGCTGATTAGCCTGTTTACTGCCTGTGCTACAACACTCACTTTTCTTAAAATATAATTTTGTGGATAAAAGGCCAAACTGCAGAGAAAAAGCAGTGTTTTCACATTCATCTCTTCCTCCATCATGTCTTGTCTGCCTGCTGAGCCATGCATTTTGCAGGCAAATGGACGAGCCACTTGAGCTCATGATACCCACAACTTACAGCCACCGTCTCCCAGCGTACTTCCACACACGCCCCTGCTAAAAGGTCACCTCTGTTATTAAAGGTTGTTTTTCCCGTCTGTGCTACTTTATTAGATAAAAAGGCAGAGTGTGACAGGAGAGATGGAAAGAAGCGCTGCAACAAAGTTCACTTGTGTCTGCCTGCTGGAGGTTCCTGGTGGGAGCCCAAGCCTCGGAGCCCTGACATCTCCATAATAGATGTCCTCTAAATGGCAGCAGGAAACAGCGAGCCAACCTTTTCTTCGTCTTGGGAGTGGAGAGAGAGAGAGAGAGTGAGCGAGAGAGGGAGAGACGCAAGATGCCGTATTGTTTTCCTATTCTCTGTCTGCAGAGGATGATTATGGATATACAATACTGGTGGCATATTTTCATGATGGATGGCACAGCCAAGGCGGATGACTATCCTGCTGGTATTGTGTGCTCGCTAATTAAATGACAAATTGTCACCCAGGAAATGTGTATTTGTTCCTGGAGTTGTCAACTTTTTTCTAATTTATTACTGTTGTGTTATTGTCTGTGGGTGTTATGCAGACAGACATGGAGGTGTGTATGCACACAGGGATTTACCCTCATGGATTTGTCTTAATTGATGTATTTCACCTCATGCATTAAAATGCCATCAAAAAGCTGCATCACAAATCGATAAATTGGAGGCTGTTGTCTCTGTGACCAGGCTGCTGATCTGATGGGAAAACTGTAGATATCTGTACCAAAAAAAATGTTTGTCTGAAGAAAATTATGTGGATTCAAAAGGGGTGTTTTATTTTATATTCTTTTTCATTAAAGTCAGTGAAACCATGCCTTAATGATACACAAACCCATCAACAGTGTGTTATTATTGTCCAATCAATTGCCTCTGTCTGTTGCCCAATTCCAAGAGAAAAATATCATCTAACATCACTTTGAAAGCAGCGTATAATGTATAAATCGTTCATTACACAGTGAGATTAATCTGAGTGCTTGCACAAAAGAGATCCCTTTAAATCACACCAACATCCATCACTAATGTGTGGCTGAGCTGCATGACATACCCAGAATAAAGGCCTTTTCACAGCAGGTTTGGAACATATACAGTATATAGTCTGTTTAAAAAAAGGGTATGATTTAATTACGTTACACTCTCTCCGTGGCGCTGAAGTCCAGCAAACTACAAAGCTTCTCTCGCCATACTCAGGGACTTTTTTCAATGTAGGTGATTTATTTTCAAGTCACTGTTGCACTGTGTTTGCAGCAACACTCTACCCACTGAATGTGCATCCTGTAGCTTGTTGTTGCCGTTGCTAAAACCGTTAGCATAACATTGGTATAGATCTAGATCTAAAAAACGGCATTTTGATACTGTGATTTTCTTAAAATTGGTTACTTTTTTTAATCTAAAACATATTTTATACACTACTGAGTGTAGTCTCAACCAGGGCCCCAAGGGGTCGCAAAATTATATATATTATATATATAATTTGGTTTTTTGATATTGAAATATGTCTATTTTTTTCAGACTTTTCTCAAATCTTTACCTTTTTTGTTGTGAAATACTGGAGAGTTTTACCTCCTGACAGACACAGTGCCTCTCTCTCTCTGGTTGAACTGCTCACAATCAGAGACAACCCGTATGCACCTGTGACAAATGGTAGTGACTAGGCATTTTTAAATGGTCATCAGTCAAAATGATTGGGAATCAGGCCAATAATATCAGTATAAAAACATGTTTTGTGCTTTTGTCAAGGCTCAAAGCTGTGTGCAGCAAAGGACAGGTTAAGTATTTATCCTCCCCGTGCCCAAAGTAACAAGCTTTGCGGGTCAAATCAATCACACTGATGAAGGCGGTCAAATGAAACAAGCTGTGCTGTAGTTGTACTGCGAGTGAAGAGATTGGTTTCAACATGGTTTATTAGCTGCACCTGCACACTGGCTGGTCCTCAGGCCAGCTCCTCTGAACTGCAGTTAATCCAAGAAGGGATCCATTTCCTTTAATCAGAGAAACCGCAGTGAATTCACTTTATAAATATACAAGTGATGGTATCGGAGCAGAGCAGTGATGCTAATATGTAATGCATATGCTGCTCCTTACATACATCTCACCTTACATAAATAAAGAAATAAGGTCTGATTTAAGTGTTAGAAAGATAACAGAGCACAAGATTTACAGTGTATGTTACAATGCAAGTAGACCTGTTGCCAAACTGGTATGTAGACTCAATGATCTAGAATCTCAGACATAATCTAACAATGTGGGGATTGTGGACGATAGAGGTCTGGCTACATGTGTCTGTCTTGTCAAGCTCACAGTGGTCTGGCATTACTGAGACCTTCATAAGTCCTGAGGCAGACGTCCTCATGGCGGTGAGTTTGAAAATCTAATAATTCTCATCTGGTGGTTTGTTTTTGCTCGGGTACAAACACAAGCAGGGCTTTAGACTACGTGTCCGGACTGCTTGAAAGTGTCCTAACTAACCAACATGTTAATGCTCTCGTATTTTATAATCCTTTTTAAACACAGGGGACATGTTTTCATTTTTTAGGTGGCAGCTTGTTTCTGGTTTTTTTGCTTTCAACCTTCATCTGCATAATACACGCACACACACACACACTACAACTATTTTCTGCATCAGTTTTATTCTAATACATGTTGTTTCCCTTCTTTGTTACTTACCGAACAAGAAGGTCTAGTGCAGCATTAAAACAAGCATTATGTTAATTCTGTTATCCATAAATTAGTCAGTTATTGGGGACACAATGAACTATGTGCTGTAATTTGTGGAAATCTTTTCACTACAGAAAGGCTGAGGGCTGTTTGAGCTCCAGTCTCCTGTTGGGTGCTATAATAGTGATGTATGTTTAAAATGAATCTGACCTTCTACACTATTTAGTGCTGTCCGGAGGAGTTTTTCTTCCTTTTTTTCTCCCTCCAAGAGATAAACTCTAGCGGAGCTTCACACTCTGCTGCTGGACAAAATGGCATTGAAGCAGTTCATCATGGCAGGTTAACTAGCATCTCCCGTCTCACTGTGACACCAACTTCACACAGTTCAATACTTTACTGCTGCACCAAATACATCTCTCCACTAAACCAGACAGCGGCTTTAAGTCTTGGCTGTCTGGCAGGACTGTTTGTAGGATGAGAGTCCAAGCCAAACCCAGAAAATACAGAGGAAAAGTCTGCAACGCTCAAATACATTTGACACTAAATTAAACTGAATTGGAGCTAATTAAATACAAATAATTAACAAAGACGCGTGTGAACAGAGAGGGAGATGTGAGAAAGAACAAGTGACATGCTGAATATTTAATATTACAAGTGAGTAGTAACTCACTATCTCGCTTTTCCAGGCTTGCACCTCCGCTGTGAAATACCTCTTTTTACTGTAACCTTTGCAGAATAACAGCCTCGTTCAGTGGATGCCTGGTCTTCTGTAAAACTCCCCGCTTCCTTCCACGCTCCATCAGAAAAAGCTTCATACTGAAAATGCATTAATGTCATGAAGACACGAGGAACATTAGACAATTATTGGTTTCAAAACGATTTTCATTCACTTAGGCAGGCAAACGCGGAAAGAGGCAATTTTCCGGCCATTTTGTCAATAGAGGCCACAATGCCACTTAAACCACAAGTGAAATGACAAAATACATCCTTTGTAATTGCCCTCAAAAACTACATATGTAAGCGTTTTCTTATCGTTCGTCAGTGCCTTCCAAAACTGTTACAAATAACCCTTGCAAGGATGAATCTGTTACAACTTCACTGACGTTAGGGGGACCACCATGTTTGTGGTTAAAAGAACTTGGTTAAGGTTGTAAAACGATTGTGGTCATGCGTCTCGTTGGTTGGGGCAACGAGAAACGAACAGCGGCTGCATGAATGACATCTTACATTTCGTTGAGCCATCCACCCACCCAAACCTCCTGGACTTTGTGACTCTTCAACAACGTCACAGTACTTTCTCCTTTACTTCAGACAGACGAGCGTCATCATTTCTTCAGCAGGTGGAGGTTTTGCGCTTTAATGTAAACGTATGTCGTTATTGGGCTCTTGCAGAACTTACTGATGCCATCCTTTTTCTTTTACGTTACATTCATTTGGCAGACGCTTTTGTCCACAGCAACTTACAATAAGTGCATCATTCAAACCACGTAGGAACAAGAGCTCGATATCATCCAAAGTGGGAGTGTATCCCTTTCAAACTAATGACTAACAGCATGTTCGGCGCTTAAAGATTTTTATTTTCTTGGGAGGACAGTCTCCAATTACACCCCTCATAATAAAAGTGTTGGACCTCATTAACAACATACTGATCATTTAGCACTTCTTAAAGCCATACCAGTATATAGAATAAAAAAAAAAGAAATCAAATCAATTCTACCTGTAGGTGGTGCTAGATAAAACACCTGTAACCTTGAAAGCAGGAATGTGCCTGGCAGAGTTCATGGCAATCTGCCAGAGTTTTCTTGAGTAAAAGTGATGGTGGTGTAAGAGGAAAGATCAGGGGGTCACCAAAGTGATTAGGCAAGGACAACATTTCCACCGGAGATAGGAGGACATGCCCCCCTCACTTTTCATGCTGCCCTAAAATTTGCTTTGTACTTAGCCTGGACGCACTTTAGGCCACACTGCTAGCGAGGCAAAAATACAGTAAGTGTTCACAAGTTATTGGCTACTCTGACTTTATTTGGTCCTCAAGTTTACCAGAAAACCAAACAGCTGTCTATGATGGGTTAGCAGGTCTTGCAAAATGCACTTTAAATTTCATAAAATACCTGTGAAATTAAAAATGATTGGATGTCAAAAGCCCCCAGAGGTCTTTTCATTACATTTTATGAAAGCATCTTTTGATCAGAGAACAAGAAGCACGAAGCCTGAAGCAGAAGGAAATGCCAGCACCATGTTGGCAGCAGCAGAAGATCAGCACAAGAAACTGAAAATGTTTTTAAAACAGCCATTTTAAAAAGAAATTCAACAGTTGGAGGTGGAATATGGAGAGGTGTGGATACAAAGAGACTCTTCTGTTTTGCCTGCTGCCAATTTCCAGGAGTGGAAAAGTAGTTAAACAAATCTTTGTGGTGCAGGCTGTTCATGTGCATTCATGCAGCGCAAATGTAATTAAGTCTATAAAATTGCCAGCCAAAGGGTGGTTTCCACAGGTTTTATGGAAAAATACCTTAACTTTGAAGTATCTAAGGCCATTTCCATCCTGGATGTGTTTATTTGAGCTCAAACCAACTGTGGCTGTTGACCACCTTTGCCAGGAAATGAAATTTGCAGTATGTGAGCATAACCAACCATACGGGCCACAGGGAAGCACAAAATATGCACCCCTCATCCATAAACCCTTTCAGAAAGATAAAATGTATGGCTTCGAGTATTGCTAAAGGCCAGTTCAGACCAAAGATTCGCAACGAGACAAAACCGTTTTAGAACGTCGCAGGGAAAAGTTGCAGCAGTGTGATGTGGCCTGTCTCAGCTCGATTCAAGTCTGCGACTCAGCTTGTCAAGTCGCCAGTGGCTGGTTTTAGAACGTAAGGCACGTCACCTGTTTCAACAGCCAATCAGCTTGCAGCAAAGTCAAACGGTCATCTCGACCCGCTTGTTTTTTTATGTTTTCGCCCTTTATCAATACACGACAAACTGTAGCAAGTAACTCAATATCACTATCCCCAGTCATGTTTTAAGAGGCTACAAATTATATCCAGCTACAGAAAACCGGCAGTTACAATGGAAGTACAGAGAGTCGTTGCTATGGAAACGATACACCATCTCATCTGGTCGTACTGGTGTAAACTGGCAGGTTTCAGATCGCTGCACACCGGCACACTGCAAGTAGTTTCACCTCGTCGCTAATCTTTGGTCCAATCTGGTCTTCACGTGTTCCTCTCTGCTCATACATAACAAGTATTACAGGAATTATGTCATCATGACAAGACTTTATTTTCCTGTCACTTGCAGGTCGTAGTGACTATCGTTGTTTATGGCTAGTTCAACAGCGTGAATTTGTGTGTCAAAGGTCACCAAAGTTTAAGTTGGACCGCGCAAATTTAATTCTGTTCCATGAAGAAATCCACTGATCACAGAAAAACTCACTTTGGTCTGAATTTTTAC
>LKNJ01007376.1:0-12744 GCA_002120245.1 Maccullochella peelii
TCAGACCACTTGAATTACAATATGCTGGACGGTTATTATGGTTATTTTGCTCAATGATGCCAAAAAAATACTGCCTACCCCACCTTTAATATCACTAGGCACACCTGTGCTTTTCCTGCTGTAACGAGTCATCAGGTCAAGTTCACCTTCTTAACTCTGTGAGACAACAGTAACAAGCAGTTGCTGTACAGTAACACAGCAGTCATACGGTATATCAGTTACCAATCATTAAGCAGTATATCCCTCTGTTTAAATAATAAGTTGGTCCCTGAAGGACCAGTAAACAAGCTGGTGAATTAGTAGCTGCAAGAGTCCTTTTTCGCATTATCTTTCAACGACACATTCAAAGACACACTTCCTTTTTCTTCCCTACTAATCAAGACACAACAGGGAGCTAAATATTTTGTTGAGGAGGTTTATTACACTTCACAGAACTGGTGCTTGGATTCACTTGGGACCACCATCAGGAGGAAAGTCAATTCTATTCCTAAAGTGTGTAACCATTTATGCCATTTTAACCATTTATTGGGTGGAATTATTTTACCAACTCTGGTAACAATGCATTTTAAGGGTCTAATAGTTTCTTAACAATTAACTAAAAATGAACTGATATGTATTATATCTTGTAATTATGTAATCTGTTACTAATTACAGGTAAAAATGGAGACAGTGTTGTAATTAATTAGTATTTTAGTATTTATATATATATATATTTAGTATTAGTATTAGTACACAGCAGGTCAGCTGAATATACAAAAGCCTAAAGCGGATGAAAAAATGAACATTTACTTGGGTTTAAATGGAACACTTCTTTCAAGGAAATGCCTCTGAAAATCAACAACTGCTGATGAACTCAACACCATTAACTAAACCTAATAATCAAGATGGATAGCTGTACAATGTGAGCTTCTTGCTGTGTCCTAAATGTAGGAGTCAACTGTAGCGACCAACCGAAATGTGAACACGTGTAAACACACCAAGAATGCACAACCAAACTGGAACTACTGCTACAGGGACCCAGTACTCATGCTAATATTGGATGAACGTGAGGGACTCACAACGAAGCAAAAAGAAAAGCAGGAGAATTTTGCATCACTTCTTTGAGGTTATTTGAGGTAAAGAGCAGCCTGCAGCTTCTTAGAGAGACAAGTCCAGACTCAGATTGTTCAATGGAGGCTGAAAAAGGCAGTGAAATTCAGCATTTTTTAACTCTGTAACTTTATTGTGACAACAACAGAGAAGAAAGAAAACCTTGCATGCCTTCAATCTGAGACGCCAAGGCTCGCTGTTTGATGTTTGCATCCTGCTTTCCTTCTGGATATCAGAGGGAGAGATTAACAACATGGGAGTGCATACACAGTATTGCTGTGCACACTTTTTGATGTGTATATTTTGTGGTGCATATCAAGGTGTGTGTGTGTGTGTGTGTGTGTGTGTGTCGTGTATGCCTGGGAGACAGCAGTAATTCAAACGTGCTCCTCAGTCAGTGGTAACAGCAGGGGTGGGTGTTCTGGCAAGATGTTAATGCAGACAGTGGGAGAAAATCAATGGCAAGGACAAATGGGTGAGAGAGAGAGAGAGAGGGAGAGGGAGACAAAGTGAGAGAACATTCCCATCAGCCTTCTGTACCTACCTGTTCTCTTTTCTACTTATCTGTCTGTCACTACACTACAGCTGAAAAAGTAGATTCCTTAAAGAAAAGTACCAATCAGGGGAAAGGATACGAGAGAATGTCCAAGCCACCAAATTAATCTAGGAGTCCTTTCTCTCTCTCTCTCTCTCTCAACCCAACCGGTCGAGGCAGATGACCGCCCACCCAGAGCCTGGTTCTGGTTCTGCTCGAGGTTTCTGCCTGTTAAAAGGGAGTTTTTCCTTGCCACTGTCTCCTAGTGCTGCTCTTGGTGGGAATTGTTGGGTCTCTGTACACATAAGGAGTCGGTCTAGACCTGCTCTATATGGAAAAGTGCCCTGAGAGAACTTTGTTATGATATGGCGCTATATAAATAAAACTGAATTGAACTGAATTAAGGGCAGTCATAAAAAAAATGAAACGTATATGGCACATTTAGAAATTTGACTATAGCCAATTCGCACCTCGGAATTATAATGTTCTATCTGACATTTTTGTCAAAATTGAGTTCTTGTTCATGTATTCTTTTTCTGTTTGTGTTCCTTCAAAATCATTGCTTCTTTTCATGTTTTGGCAAGATAGAACCTTACAATTCCAAGCAGAATTCTTTTTAGGATTAGGAGGTTCCATTTGCATTTGAACTGTTCCAAAAAAACCATTTCCAAATTTGATAGAATTTTGATCTTGTACATTTAGAATACATTTAGGGTGTCTGTCATTTTCATGTATGAAAGAGACTTGTTCCACAAAGAATTTTTGCTGCTGGCAATGCAAAAACTTTGAAGCGTAATATCTCAAAATCGCTCAGAACGCAGATGGAACCTTATAATTCCAAGGTGGCGAATAGTCCACAAAAACCTTTTCAGTTTCACTCTGGACCAATGTGGTGGACTGAAAATAAGTCGTTGTGCTTTTCTAGTAATAGTGAAACAATATACATTTTTTTGGGAAGATTGGGGGCAATGCAACAAGTTGGTGTGGACAATGTGTTATCAAACAGTGCACTATTTACAAATCCAGCAAACACAGAGCAACATTAGCATTTATTTGGGATTGTGTTTCTGGCCACCTGACCAATGTAAGACCAATATTAACTCCACCAACCTCTTCGGGAAATATCTGGCCCTTTAGCTGCTAAATGATCCTCTATGTTAGCTAGTCACTAACTTTGCCTGTCTGCCATTTGGAGCTTTTTTTCTGAGAACAGCTGTCTGCTGCTGCTGGAAATGAGGTCGATGACAGTAGTGAGATTGAACCAAACAGCTTAGTTGTGGGCCATGAAGCTAAAACAATGAGCTGAAAGACACATTAGAGCTGAGAGGAACTGCAGAGTTGGTGATAATTCTCTGTGGATTTGTCACTATGAGCGACACCTTTCACATTAAACGTGTTATTTGACCCATTGTTAATATTATAACATTGCATTTGCAGGTTTAATCATGATATAGTAATCGTACCATTAATCATACTGTGCATTGCTTTTCGTATGTTTTCAAACAATCTGTACTAGAACTGCGTCAATAAATATCAAGCATTTTGTTGCCGATTTTTCTGGTTTACCTTCTGTGACTGCGGCAGCAGCAGTATAGAGAGCCAATTTTAATGTAGTGTAGTGGCTGTTTATGCTCCTCACATATCTTGACAGGAGAACAGACTAGAATATTTTTGCCTCGGTTAAATGAGGTAATCAGAGTTTGTCTTTTGACGCATTGTTCGTGGTGGGTCGTCTGTCAGTAAAACAGTTCTTGGCTTCCCCCCTGCAGCAGGCTGTTTCATCTCCCTGCTCCAAACGGCCCTGTCTGCCCACGCTTCCTCTACCATTTGCCCCCCTGTGAAGACATGAGGCATTCCTTGGAACAACAGCTTACATAGGAAGCAGGGGAAGGGGAGCAGCCAATGGTCAGAGGGAACTCAATTCCAGTCTAATTTAACATAAAGACAGTATATTTTATTTGTCCTATGATTGCCTTTATTCCAAGAGCTGCAGCAGCATTCTACACCATAAAATTGAAAAACTGAAAACTTATACTGCTTTTATTAAGACAATCTTAACTGGTAGAAGCAGTTTATCAAACCCCTAATCACTGATTCTGTTCTTAAATTAACCCTTTTCCAAACTGTATGACACTATCACACCCCACCAGAAAAACAACAGCATTTGTTGTTTGTTCAAACACCTAAAACAACCTATATTTATGTTTTCCTGTCTAGCAACCTCTTGTGGTCATGTGAATAATGACTAACTTACTAACGTAACTCAACTTACGTACGTAAGTTGACCATAGCATGACATTGTCATACTGCTGCAAAGCCTCTTAGGGAGGAGGTCAGGTTGGATGGTTAAATGTACAAGCTGACTTTGACACCAGAGACTTCTGTTCGCATCCCTTCTTCTACCAACAGTAAACGCTGGCTCCTTTAAAACATGACCAAAAATTTAAAGCCTTAAACCTGCACTAATCAATATTTTACATTAACAGTGGATATAATTACTATTAAAGGGGTCATTTTTAGTGACAAACCCACAGAGATTTTTTTGAGATCTTTGTTTTGGTTTTAGGCTAGGGCTGCAACTAACCATTATTATTTAATTCAGCAATTTATCTGCTGATTATCGCTTAATTGTTTTGTCTATAAAATGTCAGAAAATTTCCCACAGCTGAAGGAGATATATTGTATATATAAACTGCTTGTTTCATTTGACCAAACAGTCCAAAAATCCAAAGATATTCAGTTTAATGTTATATATGACAAAGAAAAATAACCAATCTTCACATTTGAGAAGCTGGAACCTGTGCATGTTTGGCAATTTTGCTTGAAAAAGACTGAAAGAAAGATTAAAATGATTAATTGATTATAAAACATAGTTGTAGATCAATTGTCTGTTAATAGAGTAATCTAGTAATTGACAAATCAAGCTATATTTTTGTCCCACAAACTACTTCCATCAACCTTGTTTCCAGCAGCAGCTATTTTCAGTAAAAATGCACTGATGAACCCACTGTACACTACCTGCCTAGCACCAAACAGCAGACAAAGTTAGAGACTAGCTGGTGAACATACAGTTGTGAAGAATTTAGCAGAGCTAAAAGGAGAGTGAATATTTGACTTACTTTAACCAGGTGGACATGAATGCTGAATGTGTAAATAGGTAACTTTCAGCTAACACATCAACCACAACTTTATATGGTGATAATATGTCAAACTTGTGTTTGCAGCTTGTTCTGCTGCCCCCAAGTGGCCAGAAAAAATTAATGACTGCAGCTTAAACCATGAGCATAATCTTCCCTTAAGTTTAATCATATAGTTTTAGTTGCCTAAACTTAACACAACCTTAATTATAAAGGTCACAGATCAGAAAATGCCCGTGTTCATAACCATGTCCAGAGGAAGTCTCTTAAGAAAAAGGCTGGTTTAAGTTCTTTCCAGTTTAGAAGAATGAGCCTTTTACTGATGAGCAGTAGCCTACATTGAGTTTCAAAAATCCTAACACTGTCTCTGCGATGTTGATGTAACTAGCATTTTGCTTACAACTGCTAACCTACACCACAGGTGTCTTGCTCTCTTGTGTGCGTACATCACACGTTTGTTACGTGGAGGAAACACACCTGTGTGCTTGTCTGCAGATGGCCGAGAACCGCATCATGCTGCTGACAGACCACAACACACGCACAGTTGTGTGACAACACTACCATTAGCCTGCTCCAGCTCCCTCCTAATCAGCAGGCAGGGCTGTGGTATTGATCCTGCAGCCCCGGGGGGGGAGAGTGGCTGATGAATTCCATATGGTTTTCAGATTCCTGCTCTCTGTATCACTGGTCTCTGTAATCAGCAAGGCTTTTCTTGGCCAACTGGGAAGGGAAGGTATTGACAGAAGCAATAATATCCCCCAGAGGGAATTCTTAACTGTGATTATGGGTACAAGCAGGCTTTCAGGACACAGCCTTTTGAGAAGAAAAATGAACACTGCGCTACACGAGGCTTCTAACACGCCTGTCTAATAAACATAAAATGATTTGAAATCATCACATGGACATTGAGCTGCTGAACAGTAAATTTGTCCTGTCTGTCCAAATAATATTGGACTGGTATCAGTGTGGTCACTGGTGGGAATCCTCTTCTCGCAGGAAGTGACAAATGGAGACTTTCTCTCTCTCTCCATCTTATTCTCACCTGTCTCCCTTCTCACAAACTGGATTTTACTTGTCAAAGAGAAGGCCAAAGTCCATATACTGTGGTGATGGGGTTACAATAAATATATGTAGGAATACCAGGCCCAATTATAGACTGCTTTGATTGGGGGGGCAGTAAGAGATGTTGATTGGTCAGCAGCTGCTGCTGTGTTGAGGTCCCCAGGGATGACGGTTTTTTTGTAGGTCAACCTGGACGTTAACATCGCCGTGGTTCTATCAGCAAAAGTCTAATGGGATTCTTCCTCTGGATTGATGCAGAAAACAAACTCTGTGGCCAACAAAGGCTTGATGACACTTACAGGTAGCCTAATGTTCAACAAGATAATCTTCACAAATTATCACCATCCATTCAGAAATCCCATTGAGTTTGAGAAGATACCAACCTGTAGTATTGGGGCACTCTGCGCATTTGGTGGGGCCTTGCCCCCCCGTGCCCTTGCCCAGAACTGGGCCCGAGGACCGACCGATTCCTTTCAGCAATCCAAACTTTGGCTTTCCAGCTAACTCCTGAAAACTCCCAGAAAATACACAAAATATTTGAAAACAACAAAAAACAAAAACATTTTAAAGTCCAACAAACTGAAAAAAAAAGATCAGGTTGTCATACAATCAGTCACAAGTCTGCCAGATTTATTTTTGTCTCAATTCCAACAAGTCCTCCAACATAAATGACAGAATTGGTCGTTTGTTAATGACTCCCAAAATGACATATGTAGGTGTACCGTCGTCATGGTAACAATAATCAACAGGTGGTTAACGTTGTGAAACAGTCGCAGTTTGGTTAGGTTTAGGCACCAAAACTTGGTTAGGTTCATACGTAATGTAACTTAACTTACGTACCCAAGTTAAAATAAGTCAAGGTTGACTTTTGGTTTCACACGGGACACGAACAGCAGCCTCCTGGGTCAAAGTCTTGTGTGTGCCTGTGTACTTTGTCACTCTTTATGCTGCCTCACCTGACTCCTGCCTTTGCTCCCGTCATAATTACTACGGCCACTAGAGGTCACCATAAATACAAAGGTATTGTGTTGGTAACGGATAAAGGTTGGTAAAGGATCAGGCCCCAGGCTGTTAAAGTTGTGTCGTGTGATTTGTGTTCCGTAGGGTTTTGTTGTTTTGTCAGTGATGCTGATGCAGATCATCAATCAGTGATAGTGACGACAGGTGTGTGTCTTTAGGTCCTCTCAGCAGTGAGTTACTGGGCACTGTCAAGTTGTGGAAGGAAGGGTCAAACTGTTCTGCGGTCAGTGACATTCTGATAAAGTTTGAGTACTCGTTGGTGTACATGTGTGCACATAAATAAGTTGTGATATCAGCTCTAACTGAGAAATTAATACTTTTTTGTTATTGTGTATTCTTTAAGTGTTCGTATCGTGTCTGTCTAACTCACCCTGTACGTGAGCAGGTGGTTGGTTCCAGTTAGGTGAGGCTTCCCGGGGCTGTTTCTGTCCTCTGTTTCATTAATATTTTCATTTATAAGCGCCACCTTTTTGTTCATGGAATCCGGCCTACAGTGCTGCTTTCTTCAACATCTCCTTTAAGTTTGCTCCTTTGCGCCACCTGCATGCTCTCCTGCGTGCTCCATAGTGGTACTAGTGTCCAAAAACTCCATGGAGTACCTATTAAATACAACCACAAATACATTCTACATGTGTTTGTGAGTGGATTTAATACAGATGAAAAACATTGACAGTAAAAATTTGCAGATACATTTAGCATATGTTTAGTATGTAAGTATTTAAAAAAAATGTTGACAGTAAAGTCGAGTAGTTAATAAAAGATGTTAGCGGGTAATTAATTTCTCCAAAACATATTTAACTAAAAAGATGCCAATACTCCAGCAGCTGCACGACATGTGGGTTTTATCTTATATATCTACATATCCTGGTATGACTACTCTAGATTCCATGTGAAATCCTTTTCTGCTGCAAGCAACTGTAGTTAGCAATGGGGGCAGTGATGGCAGCAGCTGAATGATGGATGATGATGGAGTTTCCTCTGGTTCGGAGTCTTCCATTTTTTTCGTTTTGTCATTCTGAATCAATTTCAACACGGACATTTTGGCACTGTTTACATCTTGGTTTTTGGTAAAGTTTTTAGTCAGAGATTAAATTCAAGCACTGTGTAAAGACATATATCAAGAGGAGTGGTTGATTCAGTTCAGTAACTTTACCCCCTCTGATTTAATTATGAACTACCCCTGATAACTGGTGTCATTTTTAAGTTTCCTTTTTTAAAATGAATTTCATTCACCATTATTATTACTTTACTAATTACTTTTATTTAAGAACATATATTGTTGTGGTTCCGTTTGTGAAGTACATGTGTTTCTGTCTATGTTTCCCCAGCTGGACAACCCTGATGAGCAGGCAGCCCAGATCAGAAGAGAGCTGGATGGACGACTGCAAATGGCAGACCAGATTGCTCGGGTAAGGGACAAGGATGGAGGGACGAATGGATGAACAAAATGACTTAACCTGAATATTGATTGAAGTTAAGTCCTTGAAGTTTTAGATCTATGATTAACTGATTTATTTTAATGTTTGACATGAGTTTAGAGTTCAGATCAATACAGATTTTTTTTTATGTTGCAGCATTATTTACAATTGGTGCTACCTTCTCTCATATGGTTATTTTGGACATTCTGTGAATCATGCTCATTAAGTGTCTGCCTTCCTGTTTTGGTCAGTATGGTGGAAGGTTTCCCAGGTTTGCATCCAGGGAGATGGAGGCCATGTACATTGAGGAACTGCGATCCTCTGTCAACCTGCTGATGGCCAACCTGGAGAGCATGCCAGTGTCCAAGGGAGGGGAGTTCAAGCTGCAGAAGCTGAAACGAGGCCACAACGCCTCCATCATGGACATGGGCCAGGAGGACGAGAACACGCTGTCCAAATCTGACGTGGTGTTGTCCTTCACCCTGGAGGTTGGTGGACTTATTAATGATGTTGGTTTACTTATTTTAATGACATACATTAAACAGCGTAAGGACAGGGGCCATGTGTGAGAGAGATAGTTGACATTAACAATCTTAAAATGCATTTGAATACTTCTTGTGGCTCTCACAGTGCCCTTAAAGAAAGCATTAGACAACATGACAAGTATAATAGGAATTTATACTTGAATAGGAAGTAAGAGCACTTTGCACTTTTCAAATGTGTCTTCTTGAGAGCTTTAAAGAGTAACATGAAAGTGTGGAATCCAGATGTACACAATCAATAAAGATTTTTTTTTTTTTTTTTTTTACAAAATATACAATAATTTCCAAATGTAGAACAATTTCCAGTAAGTGGACATTTTGCTAAGAAGTTTTTGTCAAGTTACTATTTCCAAGGTCAATAAAGCTCATTGTAATTGCTCATTCTTATTGCATAACTTCCAAATGATCGGGAAGCAATAAATAAGATGCCGTCATGTTACTCAAACTAAAGATAACAAGACCAGGTCGAAACCTAGTATATGGCTGGACTCTGTATGTGCTAAATTATGGCCAAATTGTTACACAGATAGTCAGTGGTAGTGTCTATAATGTGAATTCATGGTTTTGTTTTCTTGGTAATGTTTGTTGGATGCATTTGTCCTTAATTGTGTCTCGGTATGTTTTCTTTTTACTATCTGCTGTTCTCAGGTCTCTCTTGCAAAAGAGATCTTGATCTCAATGAGATTACCTGATTAAGTAAAGGCTATATGTAATCTTTAAAAATTAAGGGGCACCATGTTACCCACACCTTAGCTTGTGGACCAAACATTTTGCTGAATCCTGCTTCCTCTTGAAGTTAATTTTATTGTCATGTTATGTAATGTTAATCAGTCTTGCAGAAGAACACGCCTCCCTTCATAGACCAAAAATCTGTCAGCGGTCAGTAGAATATTCAGGTCTGGTCTTAGAGAAATGGGTGGGTCACCAAAATCATTAAGAATCATCCTCTGGGAATAATAACTGTGTAGCACTTCAGAAATTAAACACATATTACAGTTGCCCTAAGGGTTAGGGTTTCTTGTAAACAGTTATGTTTTCATTCAGTGTTTCTCACCAAAATGCATTGTGTGTATCCTTGAGATCTAACAAACTTGTGAATGCATTTCCTTTCTCAAACATTTGGAAAGCCATATTTTTGAGTATTTTGCATTGTTTACATCCATGTTTGCTAGATAGCAGTTTTTTCTTCTTTATCTTTCTTGGTGCATTGCTACGTTTGCTGGCACGCCACTGCCACCGGCTCTCAATCAGTGGAATAGCATGCAACCATCCATATGAAAGTGTATCATGTCGCCCGTATCCTCGTGGGCAAAATACAAACAAAATGGAGACCCACACATTAAAAACATTGCTACTAGTGGTCGAAAGCCTCCACAAGGTAGCTTTAATGTCAGGTATTAAATGAGCTTCTGTTTCTCTCACCCATCCACGTACGGTCTTCACATGCTCATGCAAGGCACTGACTGTCAGGTTGGTCCAGGGAAGCTGAAAGGTTTAGACATAACGAGACATGTTTCTGGAGTAAACTGGAAAATATGATTTTTAATTCAGCCCAACTACTGTCATATTAATCCACCTCACAGTGTTTTTCCACTGAGAAATCCTGAGAAACCAGCCACGGTTTCTCAGGATTTAGCATCTGGTGTTGCTAATGAGAGGCGATCTCTCCCAGGATTTCTACTGACTGACAGACTGTTTGAGCCTTAATTGCTTGACAGGCAGGTCCATTTCTATGTTGAGAATGGAAGAAAGGAGAGGGAGACAGAGTACAGTATCTCCTTACCACTCACATGATAAATTACCTGGGCAATACCTGTGTCCAGCCTCTGTGGGTGTTTTTCCTCCACAAAGATCCATGAAGCATAACAGTCCAGCAGCACCATGATTATTTTACTGCCTCCCTATTAATGGTTTGTAGCGTTTTAGAGAAAAGAGGCAGTTTTCCATATCTTTTAGAGTATAAAAAATAAAATGTGGGTGAGGTGGGAGAAATTGTATCTTTTGTACAATGAATGGTTTTCTCTGGTCTAGCAGCACCTGCCCACAATTTGTGCTTCTCTCATTGGGGCCTGGCAAGGCTCAGTAGACACTTAGTCATGACAGGCTGCAGTTTCAGGAGGCTTAGACAATGCTCTGCTTCATTCAGATATCAACATAAACCCTTCCCACACCCCACTGGACAAAATATATGGAGCTTACTATTGAGAGAGCAGAAAACGAATTCAAGCTTTAATCAATGTGCAAGATTTGTAAGCAGGTTGACACATTTTTTCTTGCAGAATGTTGACTTTATGTGTGGTTACTTTGAAATGTATTCTTGTGTCTGTTCTCTGCAGCTGTTTTGGCAGATTCTGAAGGTGGAGTCAAGCAGGTTGACAGTGAAGTTTACTCTGTTTGGAGCTTGCATGCATGGGGCACTGCCAAAACTGAGATCAAGCAGCTTTGAAGATAGCAACAAATAAGACCCTTCTGCTGACTCAAATCTAAAGAAATAGTTACTCTTGAGGCTTAAACATCGATTACACTCAACACTCTGTCCTCACTTGCTCTCTACAATTGTTCTGTGATTGTATAAATGCTGGACCATCATTTTCTTTACTTCTGGTTTTCAAACTAGAAAAACATTGTAGCTTTTATAAATATTTTAACACATTTCTTCCCTAAAGTAAGCCACTAAATCTGAGGTAAATAGGCAAGAATCCTCTGCAGACTCATGCCTCATTTTACATTTACAACACCGTAGTTTAAATAGTCTCACTCAATTCAGGAGATGTGTTTTCATTAAGCCCCCAAGAACAGCACTAGCAAAAGATATGTAAAATGTATGTAAGATATGTAAAACCCATGACATTTCAGCCCACAACAGCCTGTCGAATACAGCATTTCTAGGATGTGTGGTTTGCTAGTTCATGGAAAATAATCAAGAGTCAGTGAAGAAATTAGATGTCCCGGTGCCTCAGGCTAAGTCCATGATACTTCAGCAGTGGTATCGGTATTGTTAATGGTTTGAAATGCCAAAACAAAAAGGGAAAAAAACACAGAAAAGAGGTTAAATCTCTTCTCCATAGGGCTACAGTTCATTCTGTTTGACCCTTAAATGTAACCAGCACTTATACAGTCGTCTCACAGCATAAAGATACAGATACAATTTGCCACTGACAACAACTGCATCTGTTGTTATTGACATACAAAATGGAAGAGAAAATGTTTGCTTTATTTTCTTCTTTTTTCTAAGTTGCTGTTCAAACTTATAATTTTGGGCTATGTAAACTTCCCCCTATCCCCCCCGTCTTTTTGTGTATAAAATATGTGTGTGTGTGTGTGTGTTGCAGGTGGTGATCATGGAAGTCCAGGGCTTGAAGTCGTTGGCTCCAAACAGGATTGTTTACTGCACCATGGAGGTGGAGGGAGGACATAAACTGCAGACGGACCAGGCTGAGGCCTCGAAACCCACGTATGTATAGCACACACACACACACACACACACACACACACACACACACACACACACACACACACACACACACATGCACACACTGCAAAACAAAACTTCACCATAAAATGTAGTGATTTACGTTATGAAACATGAGTAATACGTGTCGTGTTGTTCCACCCCCCCACCACCACACACAGACATACAATCTGCTCATCCTTAATGTTGTTTCACCTCACACGTAGTGAAATAAAGCTTTCTGAAGCTTCATTGTTTTTTAACACACTGTGTTGAAAGTGGGTGTATTTATCAGAACTTAAATAATATTACACACTGCCATCTGCTGGTCAAATAACTGTATCTTACCTGAAGACTACTCTGTGTGTAATATACAGTAAATGTATGAAGGTATTATTGTGGCAAAACATCTGAGCACCTGTGACAGTGTAATTTGTAGTTGTGGAAAATAGTCACACATGTGTAACAGTAAATTTGAAGTCACAGAAAA
>LKNJ01007377.1:0-12792 GCA_002120245.1 Maccullochella peelii
TTTAGTCGAAGATGGCTGCAACTCCACCTCCTCGGCCTGTGCCTCGAGGAATGTGAGTATTAATGTGACTGGGGGGGCGTGGATTCATTTAAACTAACATATTCATCATGACACAGCCAGGTTTCAGTAAGACCAAATAAATCAATATGATAATCTGAAACTAATCCTTTTATTTTCTGCTGAATATTTTCGCTGATATCAATTCAACTGTGGAACAAAAGCATGAACTAAATGTTTGCGAGATTACAACCACTGGCTGATTAATTTGTTTTCATGAACAAGTATGTCTTTGTATGTTTGACCAGTTTAAACACTGATAAACAAATCCTGCTGATGTGAAATCTTGTTACCAAGGTAACGGCTTCATCGTGCGTTATGTCGGTGTAGTTTGTTCGTTTACCCTGTAACCCTGTGGGTTGTCATGCTGGGGTGTTTTTATTGTTTCAGAGCTGCTGCTGTTATAGCTCCAAGCTGACAAGTCTGCTGGCATCATCTGTCTGCTGTGGGAGGTGGAGCAGGTGGAGAACGAGATATTATGTGGCACGTTGAGCCAAGCAAGATGCTCAGCTGGCTGGTTTTTGACCTTTGTTTCGCAGCAGTTAGTGGATTCTAATGGAAATGCAGAGTCACAGTAAGAAAATATGTCTCAGACCTCCTGCAGCATAATCCACTTCTCTGTTAGCCTGTATGTGTAGTCTCTTTCAAACACTCGTAGTCTCTCCACAACAGAGCAGTAAGCAGATTCTGCCTCAAAGTTCTACTACCTGATTTGGGCTTAATTTTGGGTTTGTTTATTTTCAAGTGTAATTTACTGAGAATTTCTCTTTCACTCTGACACAGAGCCACTTGTCTGCACCCATGTGTATTGTATGTTGCAAGTAGATTCACAGTGTCAGTGCCATCCATTAGCTTGGTGAGCTAATGGTCAGTAATGGATGAAATAAATCAAAAATATTGCCTCGGATTGGGTTCAGGTCTCAGATTTGGCAGTGCCAGTCGGGTCAGGTTCTGGTCTCAATTTTAGGCTCATGCGGAAGTCTATTGCCTCCTCAAGGTGCTGAAAGCTCTGCTTGATGTGGTTTATTTAGGGATTTATTGAAACCAGCAGGCTAAAGCAAGTCCGGGTAAACTGCAGCAAACAGCTAGTGTTTGTTTACAGCTGACAGCTTCCAGGTTTTGGATCGAGGTCCAGTTTATTAGGTACGCTAATAAAGCTAAAACTAGTTCAACTAACACAACAGTCCTGCATTAATTCCCACCTTTGTGAAGGTTATAATGTTCTGTTTTAATTGAACCTTGTGGTGGTTTTTTGTTTCTTCTTTTTCTTCTCAAAGACGGGATGTCGTTAGTTAAAATTCTATATTAATTTATATAATAAACCTAAAAAGTAGGTGAGGTACCACTACCCTCACCGACGAAAAATGCACACACAGCAACAGAGACCGAGTATCAGTTCAGTTCACATAGGTTTATTTGCATTAATACAGAATACAAGTACACCGTGTTGTCTTGAGAGCAACCAACTATCAAAGGAAAGTTACATTGTTTTATACCTTTTTAAACTGGGTGGTGGCCGTCACGTCTTATCTCATCCCTTGGGCTTTTCTGGCTCGGACTCAGTCTTTGATAGAATATTATTAATTAACTGAAAATCTTATTTTCCCATTTTCCATCCTCCTTCCATAAGCAACCAGGTCATAGCGACCTTCTCATCTTTTCATCCGACCACCAGATGCGCACATTCAGCTCTTCTCAGAGACTTGGTGCCTGTCCTCCCCGGTACCGAGTTCCCAACAAACTCATGCAATTAAAGAATCACAATCAAGACAGAGTACAGATGGTGGAATATAAATTTTTTCAAAAACACTAGTCAGCGTGACACCTAGCTCGTGTACCTAGGCCAGCGTGACACCTAGCTCGTGTACCTAGGCCAGCGTGACACCTAGTTCGTGTACCTAGGCCAGCGTGACACCTAGCTAGGTGACTTAAGGCCAAGGGAGCGCAAGTAGGGGGGTTGGACAGTACCCGGAGTTTTGAAAGAGGTATGACTCAACAGGGGTTGTTTTTATGTGAGTGAATGATTTACCATTGGCAAAAGTGTGTGTCAAGAGATGAGACAGAATAAAAGGCGAAGAGTTAGAGGAGAAGAGCTCAGAGCGGACGGGACAGACAGCTGGACAACATCTCTAGGACTTCACAGAAGTCAGCACTCAGCCAACACCCCTAAGGACCCTGACGGATCAGCAACATCTACTGAGGACAGCGAGAGAGACTGACTTGGAGAACGGGCCGTTGCTGGCCAAATTGGCGAAGGGAAACCAACGCCCTCCCTGCTGACAACAGAGGAGGACGATTGAGGATTTCTCTGACTTTGTACTATCCAATGCAGGTGGACATTTGGCAATGGCTGTTGCTAAAACTCCCCTCTCCTAAAACCAGATAAGTTAGAAAGATTTATAATTAGATGAGAGAAAGTGATAACTTTGATTATTGTTGTAATTGATTGATTCTTGATTTATAGCTGCTATAAATTAGCTGTTGCTATAACCCTGCTAATATTCCTGCAATAAAAATAACAAGTAAAGCAAAGTAAGTTGAATTGTTCTAGTGTGAGTCCTGTACAGGGCTTCTACCCTGGCGATCAGACAATGAGGATATGCTAAATAACATAAACACCTCTCTGTATAATGCAATACAGTTAATCAGCACCACAAACTACACCTCCAACATGACAATACAATTGAATCAACACTACAATCAACATTGTTGGACTGCAGTATTGGACTGCATTAGTTTAACTAGATAAACTGGCAACTGAGTGGATATTTCAACATGTAGCTGGTTCTACAGATATAGTTTTCGGCAAAAGCTTTCCAAAGTGGTTAAAACCTTTTTAACATTTTCTACTTTCTTGAGCTGGTCGTAAGCAGTTTAAGTTTAGGTTTGGCAGCTAGCATGTTAACATGCTAATATCATTGATAAGTATTATTCCCAGACTACAGCTGGGGCTGTTGTGGATTTGGTCATTAGGTATCCTGAAGTGTTAGATGAGTAGACATTTTCAGCTGTTGGTGGTGCTAAAAGAAAAGTAACCTTCATGTAATCACATGTAGGTGCAGCCAGTGCTGCTGGAAATCAGCATGGATTAAAAGAGTAGAGCAAACACACTGACTCCAAACAAGAAATGTATTTAAATGGACAATGTTTCTATCTTAACAGGATTTTTATCAAGCCCTAACTTTTGACCTGACAAAGATTTGACTAGGATAAAAAAATTGTCCATTTAAATAAATTTGTGGTTTGGAGTTAGCCTGCAGGTGTTGAACACTGGTGTTAAACCAGGACTGAAGTGGCAGTAATTATCCACCTGCAGTAAGACTAAGTGTGACAGTAAGCTGTTTTTCGACCTGTTTGACTCATGTTGAACATGTCATACTGGTGTTTTATTTGTCTTCAGCCTTCGGGAATGTTTATTAGACAACCTCAGTTAAGATTTTCTCACAAAGACTAGCTGTAGTCTTGTGTTCTGTAAATATTAATTTTACAAAATGGCTGTATGGGTCAAGCTTTACAAACCCTATTCACAAAAATGCACAACCTCTAGCTCAGTCTTCAGGCGTGACCCTGCCATGCCTGAGCATTAGTTTGCCCAAGTTAGAGCCTTGCTCTAGGTTCCGCCATTGGTCAGGAGAATAGGCTGTCTTGAGTCCGTGAACCACATTAGAAATTCAAACCAACAAATTGGCTGTAGGAGGCTTCATCGGGTCCAGCCAATGAGTGAGGTGGCTGATCAATTATGTGCAAACGAACGGACAGGCCAGATCAGGGATGCAGTCTTGGTTCACATGAGCTGATAGTGGCTCAGGATCCTGAACCATCTGGATGGTTGGTGCTTGTTCAGAAGAAGAGTGTCACTGTAGTATGAAGCCTTGGTCTTCCTTCACATGTGTCTGAACAAACAGAAATGAGAAGGCTCTTGCTTGGTATTGTTCTGTACTCCAAGACCGTCGTGAAGTGCCCCAGAAGGGCAGCCGGTTTTTGTTGCTTGCCTGGTAGTCTCCTGTGCCCTGTGCAGAGGTGCTGAACGATGTCACTAGGCAACTTGCTCTCCATCAGTTTATGCGAGGTTATTGACCCTTTCCTAGTACAGAAAGTTTTCCAGGAGCCTAGGAACCTTTTAAGGAACTTAAGAACTTGACGTGTTTTGACAGGAGGAACTAAGGTCTAAATTTAGTTACTGGGGTCGTAGCTTGTGCTCTGGTGGTAGTACTTTCTGAAGTCCCAGGAACTATCCAGATAGAGTTGGCTGCACTGAGTGTCCTGATTGGACAAACACAAACCTCACGACTGCTACAACTAATGCACAGCATTCGTTCAGACATTAAATAACTCTGGGTTTTGCTGGTATCCATAATGAACTTCTTGTAATGGTATCTTCCTGGCTAGTTTAGATGAGAGCTAAATTAAGGAGACTGGGTGATCTCAAGTGTTGAAACAAAATGAAACATTATTTGCTTACTGTTCACACTTACAGACTCAAATACTGGAGATGCCAGAGAATGCCATTTATTGTGAACTGAACCTCCAAAAACTTGCTGGTGCTGCCCACTGTGACTCTGTGTATTTGCCCAGAACAAATCTAAATGTGTCCTCTGACCCACACGAGCCACAACTCTTGTTTTATTCCTTTGCAGAACAGACGCACAAAGTTGTTTTCTACTCCCTTCAACTACATAAAAGAACAATGAAGGAAAAGTTGATTGTTGGCTTCCCCACTCTCACACTTTCACAAGCTACCAGGACTACAACAAGAAAAACAAAGGCACAAACTAGGTCGTCATATGCCAGTATAGTGTCAGCTGGAGAAAACAAATGCCCAATTGGAGTTGAGTATGTAAATCACGTTCTTAACGCTAAACACGCCAGCAAGCTTCACCACCTCTTCATACATACTCACTTGAGACGTGACAGGATGTCATTCATTTGAGCTGAACCTTGAAAAACATGCTGGCGTCATCCACTACTAGTCAAATGCCAAAGCAGCAGCACAACGTGGAGAAGTTGAGAAAGGTTCCACGTAATGCAGATGTCCTCTGTCAGGCTGAAGCAACAACCTGGTGAGCGAGCAGCTTGCTTTGAATCCCTCGTGCAACTGAAGCACAGAGTTTTCTACTCCACGCAACTATGTTAAAGAAATTCAAACAAAATGGAGGAAAAGTCGATGGCTTCACAATTCTATGATCGCGAGCTACCAAGCTACCAACTTTGTCGTGTGCCAGTATTGGAAATGTGGGAAAATAAGAGCTGAGTCTGTAAATGATGTGCTCAATGCAAACATGTCTGCAAGCTTCAGACTTATAAGAGACAAAAGAGAGACTCTTTTTATGTGTGGACGCACCGTTAGAAATCAGCTCTTTGGTTTCGTCTTCTCAGAAACCAGCTATCACGTTCAGCTCTTTAACGCTGACCAATCATCGTCTCGGCCGAACATCAGACCTGATCAGGATGTTTCATCAGACAGGAGGTCAGATGTGAACCAACACCAGTTTTAAATGAAGTCTGCTGTGGCGCCAAACGGCCAGCCAGCCTGCAGCACTGGAGGTCAGGGTCTCCGGTCTTCACCCTCCCCCCCTTTCTCCCCCCACAGCGTCGCTTCTCAGGCAAAACCATTTCCAAGCTGCTCTGCTCTGCAGCCAGCGCTGCCGCTCAGCTCTTTGTGTGTTGGGGGAAGGGAGCTCAGCAGGCAGAGAAACAGCCGGAACAGTAACCTCCACAGCTGCTCTCTCCATTTTGGAAAGGTTACCTCGTCACAGATATTCTAATCTCAATATGGCTTGAATGTATAATCACACTGCTGTATGTACTTTGTGTGCAATGCTTTCTGCTGAACTGTCAAGACAACGAACTGACAGCCACATGGACAGCAGAGGGAGGAGGTCAGGCTTGTTTTTTTTGTGTCTTGAATGTCTGCAGCAGAGAAGGAAATCTATTTAAAGTGAAGGTCTACAGAGAGAGGAAGCATTTGGGGTTTTTCAGTGCGAGCCAGCGTTAGATGCAGCAGAATAACAATGATCTTTTTTTTTTTTTTTGCCTGGAGATCCGAACATAGGAGCCGAGGAGAGGAAGGAGAAGAAACAAACTGGATCCTTCCACCATAAACAACATGGCTGCTTTCACACAGAACACCTGAGTGTAATAAAAATCTGCTGGCTATGTAAACAAAACACATTTCTTCGGTTTAGACAGCCATGAGGCTGGGAAAGAACAGAAGAAGAATGAAAAGTGGGAAAGAACAGACGTGGAGGCCACTGAGAGACACAGAAACATCAGATACACTCAAAGTGAAGACTGAAGCAGATTTCTGTGGTTTTGATGTAAACAAAACAAGAAAAAAATCAGTTCTGGCTGCAAAGAAATGAAGGAATAGACAACAAAGATCATAACTTCATGTTTTTTTATTGAAACAGCAACAGGATCAGATGGTGATTAGGCTTTAACAGCTGTTATTGTCACCAAACTGTTTGTGATGTTTCAATTTCATTAAGAAATGAGCCCTGAAAACCTGTCAGCTCATGAACTTCAACAAACACAACTGCAGGTCCTGACACCAGGACTGAAACTGATTACTTTTACAATCAATTCATCTTTTGATTACGAGCTTTGCTGTCAGCGTGGCTCTAGTTGGTTGGTCCATCGCTTTGATCCAGACTGAAATATCTCCACAGCTATTTAATGGATTGCAATGAAATTTAGTTGAGATGTCCGTGGTCTTCAGAGGATGAAACCTGATGACTTTGGTGATCCCCTGACGTTTTTAGTGAAGTGTTTCAACAACTGCTGGAAGGATTGCCATGAAATATCGTATAGATTTCCATTGACCAACTCAGGATAACTTGTAACTTTTCATGTAGTGCCACCACGAGGTCAAATTATAATTTGTCCAATACTTTGGTTTATGACAAAATAACAAAACTAATTCCCATCAGACTCAGCTGTACTTTGTTTTTAATGCTAATTATCAAATGTTAGAATGCTAAACTAAGATGGTAAACATAACCTGCAAAACATCAACATGTCAGCTTTGTCATTGTGAGCATGTTATTATGTTGATGCTTTGCAGGTTAGTACAACCTCACAGAGACACTAGCATGGCTGTAGACTATTCAGGTGTGAAGAGTTTGAATTTGACCGCTTGACCATTTGTGCAGTCCGTGTTGATTCGCACCAACAAGCAAATGTATCAACTCTACTGATGTTAGCTCTAAGCTAGCTAGCAACGGGTGCACCAACGGTGTCTGTTGTTCGTGTTCAGCTCAGCCTGACTGAACTCAGAAACTCAAGTTCTCTCTGTTATTTCCCTCCTGTCTCTCTCATTTTGCCTCTCATCTCTGTAGGATATGAAACAGATTCATAAAGCCCCTGCACAAGTGCAAATTTTGTAGATCAAATTCAAAGAATTCAAGTCGCACCACACTGAGTCTAATCGCGCCCACTCGCGTCTTTCCTTTGACTTTGTATGCAATTGCGCCACCTGTAAAATTTGCAATGGTGAAGAATGTTCAGCACACTTTCCAAAGTGACAAGATGATCTGGTTTTGTCCATTCAGTTTACAATGATAATACAGAAAAAAGCAGTGAATCCTCACATTGTAGAAACTGGAATCAGTGTCATTTTTTTCTTAATAATTGACTTTTGGTACTTTGGTTGACTGGGCGGTTGGCATGCTGTTCAGGATGTAAGCGGAACAAGAGGATTTTGTGGGGATGAGTAAAAGTGAAATTGATTTCATAGAGAGGAGTCTTATGGATTTAGATTTGTGTTTTTTCCAAAGCTGAAGTTGTTGGAGCAGTTTATAGATGGCATACCCCAGAAAAGCAGTAACTTTTCTGCTGGTCGCCTGGCAACTGCTCAGAGCCAAGAAATAGTCCGGCACATAACTCCTCCTAAACCAGAATTCTTGTTGTTACGATTAGATTTTTATATGGATGAAACAAACAAGATGTGTTAATTGGTGAGTTTTACAGGTATTTGTAGATGGATTTTGTAAATGTTGGACAGAAACAAGCCAGCTGTTATCGTTTCCAGTCTTTATGCTGAGCTAAGCGGCTGCTGGCTGTAGCGGAGAGATTGGAGAGTGGTATCAGTCTAATCATCCAGCACATCCGCCAGAAATATGTGCATTTCCCAAATTGTCGAACCCTTTCTTTAAAGGGAAACTCCAGTATTCTTAAACCTGGGCCGTATTGTTTTACACATTTTGAGGCTAAAATGACTAATACTTACCATTAGTTTTGGAATTGGTCCAGTAGATCACCTCTGCCGGCATCTGCGAACGGGCTGCAACGTAATTCTTGCGGGCAATTGTGCCTGTGAAAAGTACATCCACTAAAAGTGCTTGTTTTTGCCACTGACGGGCTCAGATTGTTATTTGACGTGTCTGAAAGGATCCCTACAGAGACAGACCGTTTGTTAAGGAGTAAGATCCTTTTGTCTTCCTGCAACAACTCAACCTCTCGCGAGACTTTTTGTTTCTGGTTAAACAAAAAGGTCTGTCTCTGTAGGGATCCTTTCAATAATGTTGTCAGACACTTAGAATAACCGTGTGAGTCTGTCAGTGGCAAATACGATCACTTTCAGTGGACGTACTTTTCACGGGCGCAATTGCCCGCAAGGATTACGTTGCAGCCTTGGATGCTGGCGCAGGCGATCTACTAGACTAGTTACAAAACTAATGGTAAGTATTGGTCATTTCAACCCCAAAATTTGTAAAAACAGGGCCCAGGTTTAAAAATACCGGAGTTTCCCTTTGACACAGGATTAGAACTTATACGTATTTTTTATTTCACTGTCTTCAATTTTAACTACCAGAATTAAAATCTGCTTGAACTGATTAATTGCAACCAGATTTGGGGATTTGCAGTTCAAAACACGTTTAGATGTCTGAGATAAACTAGTCTTCCACCACAGACACATGCATGAATCTGTGTGTGTTGGCATGATTGTGCATGCATCTTGAGGTGAGTCAGACCTGTCATTACTATGTGATGGTTCATTGCAGATCCTTTGTTGTCATGTGATTTCAGCGCAACTAATAGAAACACATCATCTTAACAACCTACCAACCATGATGACATCAGATCGCCATCTGTCTGAGAGGCTTGTGGAGGTCGGTGGTCTCACCAGTGTCAGACGAGCCTGCAGTGATTTCCTCCACACAGTCTCAAATGTCGTTTAACTGTTTTCTGACAAACTCAGCACATTCACAGAGCCTCTCTGCTGACATACAACACCATCAATGATTAATGACCAAACAGCAGCAGACAGGCAGAAAGTTTAATGTCTTCTCAGAGGTTGATTTTAAATGATAGACATTTTGGTTGTTTTGAAGAAATGCAGCTGCTCCAGTGTGGCAGTTTTTTAGCCAGTTTCAAGGATAAGGCTGCTGTTCTTCCCATCCCTTTTGTTCCCACTGTAGACGTAAATCGGATCACAAATATATAGTTTCGTTCTTTAAAAGACTCAGTAATTTACTAAAACAACTTGTAGTTTTCAGAAACAAAAGGAAATAGTGCATTTGTTGGGGACTATTTTCAGCGGTGGATTAATCCATATTTAGTGCTCTAATTAAATATTTCCGACAGGAAGGTGTATGTGGGATTGAGCATGCATGTTTATGGTAATGAAGGAACACTCATTGATGTGTTTTTAAAAGTTTTTGGACAACAGTGGAGCTCTCTATGATATCAGGTTCTGGCTTTGAATTAATAAGCAACTCTGCACCTTTACGCAGCTTTGTTTTGACTCCCTGGCTTGTATAAAATGTTGGGCAGCTGCATAAGCTAACTGTAAATTACCTACCTAGCATCAAATGGCAGACAAAGTTAGACTAGCTGGCGAAGAAAGTGGAACATCTAGCAGCTAAAGAGCCAGATATTTTGTAGTTGGTGGAGACCAGAGCTAAAAGGAGAGTTAATAATGTATTCATCAGGTGACTAACATGTTAGCCATAAGTTTGTTTTACAGCTTTTCTGCCCACTAGTTGTCAAAAATCCCTTAAGGCTGTGTGTAAATATAAATGTCTGTTAAGTCTAAAGCCAAGCCGTTTGTCTCAGAGCTTTTGTCCGTCACAGCCTGGAGTAAGAGTCACTAACATAGCAGCAAACAGTAAATGTAAAACTAGGAGCTGAAAGACGCTAAAACGCACCAGAGCTGCAGCGTTAGGGACAATTCTCTGTGGGTTCACAATCAGAAACCCTTTTACATTACACTGAATCATTTGATCCATTGCTAATAAAAACATTGATCAGGTCTTTCTCCCAGAGAGCATCTGGGTTAAGTAAATGGACAACTTTTATTTCATATTTGGATACAGATGAACGGAGTAAAAGATGAACCATGATAAAGCCAACAGGTCATTGTGTTATGTAAACAGACAGCTCCAGTTTTACTGGTCCAGGTCCAGAATCTTTGGAGGTTCTTCAGGTTCTGCTGGCTCCATACCCTGACTAGCGTCCTGTAGGAAGGAGAGAAAATGATTTAAGTTATAAACCCACACCAAAAGTATAGTCAAGTATGTGTAGGGCTGTCCAAATACTTGTGGTCATAAATTAAATATTTATGACCGTTTCCAGATCCATCCCCTCAGGATGTTCAAGGATCATAAAGGGAGGAGAAAGCAAAGAACAGAAAAACATAGTGTAGCATGATCAGGAGCCTGATGATGAATAATTCTACATCTTTCATTGAGAAAGAATTCACCTCCACTAAAGTGTGGGACAGCCATGGTCCCTGCCATGAAACCAGTCTCGGTTAAGACTCAAGGATGTTTGGAATGGAAGGACATTAAGGGAAAGCTTAGTGACAACTGCCCAATTTACGACAGGTCTGTAGTAAACTAGCCAAATACTCCCACATTCCAGTATATGCACTGAAAATTCAACACTCTGAACTCTTGGCACAAGAACAAAGGAACTGACTTTGCCATGCTGAAGTAAATGCATATTAATTCATATGCTATGTTTAACTAACTCTCTGAAAGGTACTGAAGTTAAACATGTTTAACATGCTGATTTGAATGCAGGTAAAATGGAAACTGAACCAACAGGAATGGTTTACAGCCATCCACTAATCCAGATAAAGATGGGATGTTTTGTTTAATAGCTAATGAAACAGGAAATGCGAATATGCCTTTACGTAACAAGTACATTGATCATAGCTTGTAATGAAATAAGATTTAAGCTTAAAGGCCTGATACAATCTCTGAGTGCCGATGTGTCTGTGTGGGGGTTAGCCCTTCATCTGCATCTCCCCCCTCCTCTTCTACATTCCTGTAGCAGAGATCAGAGCTGGATGACCTGTAGTAATTCTGTTTTACTTATTTCATTTGCTATACCTATGGAGAGACATATGTGGATAGAACTATATAGATCTATGTGCACTGAATTGTTAACAGATTCCCCAATTGTGACACACACATTTGTTTTATTCTCCTCTGAGGAGAAAGACAGAGACATCTCCCTGATCAAAGGAACCCTGGTATATATTGAGCTTATTCTGATTCACCCATTAATTTGCTGTGCATATGCATATACACCAATCAGCCATAACATTATGACCACTTGTGAAGAACAGTGATTATCTCGTTACTATGGCACCTGTCAGTGGGGGGGATATATTAGACAGCAAGTGAACATTTTGTCCTCTAAGTTGATGTGTTGGAAGCAGGAAAAATGGGCATGCGTATCCACTTAGTGATTCCCTGTGTTTACAGGAGTTAACACAGCTTGCCAAGGTAATCATTCACTGCGTCATCCGGTATAAAATGGTTCTCTTTTCATGCATTGATTGTCTGTCGTTGTATTCAAAATTTCATTCATACATTTATTAATTGTTCATCGCTGTATTCATTTGATTTATTCTTGATTGCCTTTATTTTATTTGTCTGTCTGGTAGTTATAGTTGTATGTTTAGTTGTATGCATAGTTTACTTTCATTCATAAAGAACTTGATTACTATGTGGTTTGTGTGTATTAAGGTCACTAGACACGAGTCAAGAGCTCTGTAGCAACCTTTAGACTGAGACTGAATTAATTAATTGGCCATCTTTTTTCCTTTTCAAGGGTGGTGCCCCGAGGTGAATTTAATGTTAGTTAAATTCTGTTATTTAATATAAATATTGATTGGGATTGTTTGAAAGTGTGGAAACCTGCTCAAGTACACCAAACAAGATTCACAACAGAAAGAATAAGGTTCACAATTTTTCAAGTCTGTCTAAAAACAACAGTCAGGTGCCCACATGAACATCGAAACAGGGTTTTCTGTTGTAATCATTTCGCCTGTTCATACAGGATCCCTTCTTTACGTGCCACCAGTGAAAGTGATGAGGGGCAATGTAAGTGTACATTGTGTAAAAATATATTCTGAAGTTAATTTGAGGCATCAGCAGTCTGAGTTAGTCAAACCAACTGTATATCTTGCAAAGTTGCTGAGTATTAACTCTTTAGTCAGTAAGAGTAAGACTTCCTCTTTGTATTTCACCGGACAGTGCTTCCTTGTTGAGCTGCAGACGAGACACTGTGGAGTCTGATAAAATAAACGCAAGTACGCATTTCTGTTGGATTACTTTGTAATGTGAAAGCCCTATTTCTACAGTTTACTTCGCAATTGTCGTGACAAAAGATAAAATGGTTGCCGCTGTGATGACTTTTCAGAGTTGTAAAATCCTGTAGTGCGTGTGTGGGCGTGCGTGGGTGCGTGCGTGTATGTGTGTGGGTGTGTGTGTGTGTGTGTGT
>LKNJ01007377.1:13057-30172 GCA_002120245.1 Maccullochella peelii
CATTTATTTGTCTGTCTGGTAGTTATAGTTGTATGTGTAGTTAGTAATTTAATAAACTTTCATTCATAAAGAACTTGATCACTATGTGGTTTGTGTGTATTAAGGTCACTGTACACGAGTCAAGAGCTCTGTAGCAGCCTTTAGACTGAAACTGAATTAATTAATTGGCTATCTTTTCCCTTTTTTAAGGGTGGTGCCCCGAGGTGAATTTAATGTTAGTTAAATTCTGTTATTTAATATAAATATTGATTATTTCTAATAGCTGAAGTTGAGTGTCATAGCTCTACTTCAATTTACACACTTGTGTATTAAGACCCAGGTATTTGATACTGCTGTGTAAGACTAATAACGCTACACCTGTGTGGTCCGATCCAACAGAAGAGCCACTGTAGCTCAAATTTGGTTCTGATAGAAAGGTGTCAGAACACACAGTGCATCGCAGTTTGTTGTGTATGGGGCTGCAATGCCGCCAGTCAGGGTGCCCATGCTGACCCCTGTCCACCGCCGAAAGCACCTACAATGGGCATGTGAGCATCAGAACTGGATCACAGAGCAATGGAAGAAGGTGGCCTGGTCTGATGAATCACGTTTTCTTTTACATCATGTGGATGGCCGGGTGCGTGTGCGTCGCTTACCTGGGGAAGACATGGCACCAGGACGCACTATGGGAAGAAGGCAAGCCGGCAGAGGCAGTGTGATGCTTTGGACAATGTTCTGCTGGGAAACCTGTCATTCCTGTGGATGTTACTTTGACACGTGCCACCTACCTAAACATTGCTGCAGACCAAGTACACCCCTTCATGGAAACGGTATTCCCTAATGGCAGTGGCCTCTTTCAGCAGGATAATGCGCCCTGCCACACTGCAAAAATGGTTCAGGAATGGTTTGAGGAACANGTGAGCATCAGAACTGGACCACAGAGCAATGGAAGAAGGTGGCCTGGTCTGATGAATCACGCTCTAATGTGGATGTCCGGGTGCGTGTGCGTCGCTTACCTGGGGAAGACATGGCACCAGGATGCACTATGGGAAGAAGGCAAGCTGGCAGAGGCAGTGTGATGCTTTGGGCAATGTTCTGCTGGGAAACCTTGGGTCCTGCCATTCATGTGGATGTTACTTTGACACATACCACCTACCTAAACATTGTTGCAGACCAAGTACACCCCTTCATGGAAACAGTATTCCCTAATGACAGTGGCCTCTTTCAGCAGAATAATGGCCCTGCCACACCGCAAAAACGGTTCAATTCAGTTTTATTTATATAGAGCAGGTCTAGACCATACTCTTTATATTTACAGAGACCCAACCGGTCGAGGCAGATGACCGCCCACCCAGAGCCTGGTTCTGCTCGAGGTTTCTGCCTGTTAAAAGGGAGTTTTTCCTTGCCGCTGTCTCTTGTGCTTGCTATTGGTGGGAATTGTTAGGTCTCTGTAAACATAAGGAGTCGGTCTAGACCTGCTCTTTATGAAAAAGTGCCCTAAGATAACTTTGTTATGATATGGTGCTATATAAATAAAACTGAATTGAATTGAGAAATTCCCACCAAGAGCAAGCACTAGGCGACAGTGGCAAGGAAAAACTCCCTTTTAACAGAGCAGAACCAGGTTCTGGGTGGGCGGTCATCTGCCTCGACCAGTTGGGTTGAGAGAGTTGAGACTGCAAAAATGGTTCAGGAATGGTTTGAGGAACACAGCAACAAAGTTCAAGGTGTTGACTTGGCCTCCAAATTCCCCAGATCTCAGTCCAATCGAGCATCTGTGGGATGTGCTGGACAAACAAGTCCGATCCATGGAGGCCCCACCTCGCAACTTACAGAACTTAAAGGATCTGCTGCTAACGTCTTGGTGCCAGTTACCACAGCACACCTTCAGAGGTTTAGTGGAGTCCATGCCTCGACAGGTCAGGGCTGTTTTGGCAGCAAAAGGGGGACCTACACAGGTGGTCACAATGTTATGGCTGATTGGTGTATTAGAATGAAAGAAAAGAATATGAATCCCAATAAATGTAATAATTAATTGTTTAAGTAATTTATCAAGCAAAAATGCCATACATTTGCTGGTTCCTTTGTTCATTTTATGTCATTGTAAATTGAATATCCTTGGTGTTGGACAGTTTGTCGGACAGAACAAGCCATTTACAGCCGTCACCTTGGGATTTGGGAAATTGTGGTGGGTATTTTTCACTATTTTATGACATTTTCTAAACTAAAGTATTAATAGCAAAGACAATCATCAAGTTACTCAACGAAAATAATTATTGGTTGCAGCCCTATTTTACTGTATATTTTTCTATCTGGAGCTTCTCTCATATAGTAATGTGTCTAATTATAAAACATTGTGTTTGGATCACCATAGGTTTTTACCATGTCAGCTATGTTAAAACAAATTGCACTTATGCCTACAAATTATATGCTATAAAAATAAAAAATCATAGACAACAACTCCCATGTATAGTTTACCTGTGGTTGATTATTTCCACTGTGCCATACTGCTCTATCCATAGTTTGCCCAGGATGATATTGTGTACACAGCAGTAAGGGTTACTCCATGTGTACGCCTCGTTGTGCCTGGAGGAGAGGAAGGAATAAAGGACAGGGAAGAGTAGAGGAGAAGAAAATAACATGAAAGAATGACAGAGGGGATGAAATAGACAGAGGGAGAGGAAAGAAAAGAAAAGAGGATGAGAAGACAAGAGAAGATGAGGAACTGGTTTTGGATCAAGAAATTGTTTCACCAGCCTTTCATTTGGACTCACTTGAGTAGCTCTAGTGTCATGGTCCCTTTAGGCTCAGCTTCAACGCTCTTGCCCCAGAACTTGAGTTTGGGGTAGATGGAGCCATGGAAGACAAAGTCCCCGGTCAGGCTCTCTGCATGGAAGGCACTGACCGGGGGATGATGGGATACCTGCTCCGATACCAGCCGGAAACCCTGCTCCTCTCTGTAAAAGGCAGTGAAGAAGAGAGAAGATAAATAAATGGTTAAAACTGAGTGACTTTAAAAAGCGCTCTGTGTGTACGTGTGTGTGTGGGTGTGTACCTAGTGAGTTCATAGGTCTCTCCCAGCAGAGGGTTGAAGGGTTTTCCAGTTCTTTCCCACTGAGATGCAACTGCTGACACAGCAAAAGCAGCTACTGCCTGAAGACAAACAATTACAGATCATGTTAGTGAGTGTGTGACTTGACAATGTCTCTATGTGTATGTTTCTATTTCTATGTATCTTGCATGTTCTCACATAATGTTTTTGGAGACTTCAACATCCAGACAGAGAAGTTAACATCTGACTTATTACCTTTACTATCCTCTTTGCTGGTAACCAACTCGACCTTATATTCATCAGGAATTACCTTCTGTGACTCCTCTTCATGTCTCTGACCACTTCTTGATCTCCTACTCTCTCAAACCTCTCTCTTCTACACATACTGACCCTATCCGCCGCAACTTTCCCTCCCTGTCTCCCTCCTCTCTTGCCTCATCTGTCCTATCAGCTCTCCTCTCATCTGACTCCTCACTCATGCCTCCCAACTCTGCCACGGACACTCTCCTCTCTACTTTGTCCTCTTTCCTTGAAGAAATCCAAGCACTCTGAGGACCTCCTTACCTATCAATCTCTGTGACCCCGGCTTGGACTGTAAGGAACCTGGGTGTGACACTGGATGACCAACTGTCCTTCGCTAACAACATCATTGCGACAACCGGATCTTGCAGATTCATCCTCCACAACATCAGGAGGATACTTCAGTTCCTAACCCAGGAGGCGGCGCAGATTCTGGTCCAGGTTCTTGTCATCTTGTGTTATCTTTGATCAGGATATGTCCTTTAACTCCCACATAAACATATCTCCCTCTCTCCTCCTCTCCCTCTGTAGGCATTCTTATCCAATTAATGCTTGTTACTAACTCGACTGCTTCCCTTTCCTGTAATTGTGTGCTTTCTCTCCTCTCTCTCCTTCTGTTGCTTTGTCAGGTATTTCTGCCTCTGGATGCAGCAGCTTGGCTGGTCTTCAAGTAACCAAGTTCTCCCACACTACACTGCTCCTCTGCACCCTGCACGAATCGGATTCAAGGCAATGGTACTTGCCTACCACGCTGTGAATGGCTCAGGCCACTCCTACATCTAGGACATGGTCAAACCATAGACCCCAGCCCGTCCACTACGTTCTCCTACTGCCAATCAGCTTGCTCACTACGAGGGTGGCCCAGCCACTGCTCAACAAAAATCACGACTGTTTGCGGTCCTGGCTGCTCAGTGGTGGAATGAGCTCCCCATTGACATCAGGACAGCAAAATCTCTACACATATTCTGTCGCAGACTGAAAACTCATCTGCTCAGACTGCACCTTGACCCAGAAAAAAAACCTCTTCTCTATGTCTTGTTTCAAAATGTAGCTCTTGAAGCAGTTCAGCATATTTGATGAAGTTCATGTACTTTAATGATTCTTACAATTAATGGATTGTCTTCACATGGTTGAAATGCATGTATTTCTTTAATTACACCAGCAGTGCAATTGTTTACATTCACTATTATTAACTCAGCATGTCAGAGTCAAAACTGCAACTGAAATAAACTGATTTAGATTTATCTATTTAAGTACTTGTTGCTGAACCTTTCTCATCAGACACTTTTAGGATATACAGTATTTCTGGGGCTCCATTTGTTTACATTGTTTAATGTACTGTATAGTGAAGTTGTGTTTTTATTTTTTGAGGTTTTTTTGCAAATAATATCACAAACAAAATGAATACTACTACAATATTTTTTTTGTTTGGAGTTAAATTGTGCCAGAATGTGCAAGTGCTCATAAAAGAATATCAAAACTTTCATACAGATACAGTAAAAATGGTTGAATGTCTGATGGAGGTACACCATTGCTATCACTAATGTATATGTGTTCATCAAAGCCATGTGTTCTACGGAGTTGTAAAGCAAAATCACATGTAGATGGTGTATGTGTGTGTGTGTCTCTAACCTGCATGCGTTCTATGGAGTCGGACAACAAGCAGGCTCTGTTGATGAGGTAAGTGTGTTCCATGTATTCTGTGATTCTCTGCAGGAAACTCAGAGGCTCGTTGAAGACGATGGGCATCGTGATCTTGGACAGTTCCTGTGAAAAGCACACAACATGAAGTCTGTATTTTAGATCTGACCTTGGTTAACTGAATATGTTGTGTAAAATAATTAATGTAATGCCAGAGCAGCCTATTACTCACCATTAATAGAGGAAAATAAGAACAACCCCAGGTTTCTGTTCAGCACTGTAGCCAGGCTGACAGAGAGTCACAGCTCTATTGAGCCATGTATTCCTATAGATCTCAGTAGTAACGACTTCATGAGCTTCTTTAATGATAAAATTCTAACTATTAGAGACAAAATACAGCACCTCCTGCCCTCAGCCGGTATTGACTTATCTTCAAACACAGGAACCTTAGTAACAACTGTAAAACCTGATATACATTTAGACTGCTTTTCTCCTATCAACCTTCATCAACTAACTTCAATGATTTCTTCATCTAAGCCATCAACNCTGCGTTTATCTCATTATTAGATTCGATTGGCTTCTGTCAGAGTGTACATAAACCCACTCACTGTTTTAACCACACCCTCGACCTTGTTCTTGTCTATGGCATTGAAATTGAACATCTAATAGTCTTTCCACAGAATCCGTTTTTATCCGACAATTATTTAATAACTTTTGAATTCCTGTTACTGGACTACACGCCATTAGCTAACTTCAGTCCCTCACAAATTGATCATCTTGCAGTGCTGCAGGCTCACTGCGAATGACACTCGACTCTATTGCCCCTCTAAAGAAGAAGATAATAAAACAAAGGAGGTTAGCTCCATGGTATAACCCCCAAACCTGTATATAAAAGCAAACATCGCAAAAACTTGTCAGGCAAGATAGTCTCAAAACATATAGGAAGGCCCTCTGTAATGCCAGAGCAGCCTATTACTCATCAATAGAAACAAAAAATAAGAACAACCCCAGGTTTCTGTTCAGCACTGTAGCCAGGCTGACAGAGAGTCACAACTCTGTTGAGCCATGTATTCCTGTAGATCTCAGTAGTAACGACTTCATGAGCTTCTTTAATGATAAAATTCTAACTATTAGAGACAAAATCCAGCACCTCCTGCCCTCAGCCGGTACTGACTTATCTTCAAACACAGGAAACTTAGTAACAACTGTAAAACCTGATATACATTTAGACTGCTTTTCTCCTATCAACCTTCATCAACTAACTTCAATGATTTCTTCATCTAAGCCATCAACGTGTCTCTTAGACCCCATCCCAACTAGGCTGCTTAAAGTTTGAAGTTTTACCCTTAGTTAGCACTTCTTTACTAGATATGATTAATCTGTCCTTATTAAAAGGCTATGTACTACAGTCCTTTAAAGTAGCTGTAATTAAACCTCTTCTTAACAAGCCCACTCTTGATCCATGGGTTTTATCAAACTATAGACCTATATCTAACCCTCCCTTTCTCTCTAAGATCCTTGAGAAAGCAGTCAGTTGTGTGACTTTCTACACAACAATAAGTTATTTGAGGATTTTCAGTCAGGATTTAGAGTGCATCATAGTACAGAGACAGCACTGGGGACATGGAATCAGAGTGGGCCATGTTCAAAGCCTCCATTGTCGAGGTGGCTGCTAGGAGTTGCGGTCAGAAGGTTGTCGGTGCCTGTCAAGGTGGCAACCTAAGAACCTGCTGGTGGACACCTGCGGTGAAGGAAGCTATCAAGCTGAAGAAGGAGGCTTTTCGGGCTGCTACGAGCCATCCGGTCCCTATATAACCAAAGTGAGAGCTACGTCCACATTCTCGGCACAAAGTCAAAGACGTTTTCAGTGAGTGTTGGTCTCTGCCTGGGCTGGCCCTTGTCACCGATTCTGTTTGTGATATTCATGGACAGGATCTTAAGGCGCTGCCGAGGGGAGGAGAGTGTCCGGTTTGGTGACCTCAGAATTGCTTCTCTGCTCTTTGCAGCTGATGTGGTTCTGTTGGCTTCATCAGGCTGTGACCTTCAGCATGCGCTGGGGCGGTTTGCAGCCGAGTGTGAAGCGGTGAGAAGCCAGAGAAAGCTGTCAAGTGCACCATTAAGCCAGGCGCAACAACTAATAAATCTGCCAGCTGAGATGCGTTACAGATGTCTTATTCCACACACAAGAAAGACAGATGGGATGAGAGTGAACCAAGCATGGAAGGGTTTGAGTGGTATGTGTCAAGCATAAATCTCAGTGAAAACAGCCCGTGCCTCTTCTCCAGTGTTTGTTAAATTTCCTTTATCTGAACACAGCATTATTAGATCTGACACTGGAATCAAGCCACTGTCACTTCGTTTTAAGCGCTAGTTTAATTGTATTGATTATCTCCCAGAGTGCTGTGAAAGCAGTTTTAAGTGCTTGTGAGAAGGAAATTAAATGCCTACTACTACAGTCTGGCAGTGTTCCTTAATATATTACATGTTAGTAAATGTGTAAAGAATGACTAGATTGGTTCATTTCCATGACATCAAGACGTTAGCATGACGTCAGCAATGCCACAACAAATGATCCCATGCATAATAATCTATGTATTATGATATTGTCCTATTAAATGGTAGGTTTTGGGTGTCATATTGAGTGGTTGAAATTAAATACCTCATTTAGACCTTGTTCAATTTTTTACAAACTGTACTGGCTTTAGCATTCAAAATTCATTGTGTCTGCAGGAAAACAGGAGGTGAACTGTTTAATCTTTGGGAAGAGGTGTGGTGGCTTTCAGATAGGTCACTTCCTCCTTTGGGGGAAAAGTAAAGAGGTATTAGTCAAAATGAATATGGAATATGAGAAGCCAGGGCCTTCTTTGTGACTGAGATCTTTATAATTAAAGCCTATAAAACCTTTATCAGGTTGAACTTGTGCTAAATCATCTGTAAGAGAATAAGAAACTGCAGGTTACGGGTGTGACATCCCAGGATATATACTTTGACAAAGTTGAACAGGGATTTAAATTGCTTTTTTTTAGAAGACAAGGGCAGACTGTGCCACCTATTAGCCTGAAGTCAAGGTGGCAGAGCTGTGTTTGCTACTGGCAGGTCTCTATTTTCTCATCAGATAATCAGGTTATGATTGTCTCGCTTGTCCAGACTATGATGTCATACCCGCCGGACGGGGCACAGGATGAAGAGCTCAATATCCTCATCATTATATTACAGATAAATTGCAGAACCACTGATAACACCAGGTTCCTGCAAATTCAATCAAGCTCCTTGCTCCCATGAAGTTAATGTATTTGCAGTCGAACCTGGCTGCCTGTCCATTCTCCAGAGCTATCTACTATCTGCTGCTCTTTTGGATGTTGGAGGACCACATTTGTCTCACTGCATGCTTGAACTTGCATTACTAATTTGGGAGATAAACATTGACACACAGTGAAAATGTTTGATGTTGAATTTAAACATCCTACCATTCTAGATAATTATCGCCCGATTTCTAAACTGCCTTTTATTTCCAAAATATTGTTTCAAAGCAGCTTCTTGCTGCTGTGGAAAACAATATCTTTGAAAAGTTTCAGTCTGGTTTTCGTCAGCATCACAGCACTGAGACAGCACTTCTAAAAGTCACTAATCTTTTAATGAATGCTGACGCCGGCTTGTGTTCAGTTCTTGTGCTGCTGGACTTAAGTGCTGCCTTTGACATTGTTGATCATGGCATTCTGTTAGATACTGGGTTGGTGTATTTGGTACTGCATTAAACTGGTTCTCATCATATTTATCAAATAGGAAGTTTTGTGCCTCCATTGGCAACTTCATGTCATCTTTTTCCTATATCTGTCAGGGTCGAGGAGCAGGTGGAGGAAGGACCCAAACGCGGACAGCAGGCAGGGGTGAAACCAAAAGACTTTATTGCTTACGGGTTGACGGGCAGGTAGGCAGGCAAGTGACAGGCAGGCAAGTGACAGGCAGGCAAGTGACAGGCAGGCAAGTGACAGGCAGGCAAGTGACAGGCAGGCAAGTGACAGGCAGGTGAGACTGACTGGGAGAACGCAGGTCAGGGAGCACACGACATCGAACATAAGACAATGAACCCACGAGAACCAACTGAAAAGGACAGGTACAAATAGGGAAGGGACTGACGAGAGGATCAGGAGCAGGTGAGTACAAAACACAGGTGAAAACACTGAGGGCTGAGACAGGAGGCGGGAACACCAGACAGGACTTCAAAATAAAAGAACCAAGGGCCAAATCATGACAATATCAAGTATGGTGTGCCTCAAGGGTCAATTCTTGGACCAATTTTGTTCTCCCTATATATACTCCTCTTGGGTGATGTCATCCGTAGACATGGTATTTCTTTCCATTGTTATGTGGATGAAACACAGCTGAACCTCCCTGTCAAGCCCACTGATGTCAGCATGCTGAGTTCTTTACAAGCCTGCCTGGTTGATATAAATAACTGGATGTCACTAAATTTTCTACAGCTTAATTCTAAAAAAACAGAAATCCTTGTCATTGGGTCCCAGCATATCACAAAACAATTACTGCCATCTACTGGTTACCTGTCACAACATATCAAGCCTGTTGCAAGAAATCTCGGTGTCCTGTTTGATAGTAATTTATGTTTTGAGCAACACATCACAAAGCTTGTCCAATCATGTTTTATCACCTCAGAAATATTGCAAAAATAAGATCAATTTTAAATTTTAGAGATGCACAAACTGTTGGTGTTCCTGGCGATGGGTTAGATAGGCTAACAAGCTAGTTAGCAACTAAGATACTTTATAGGTTGACCGCTTAATTCAACACACATTAACACAACACACACAGCCTAAACTATGTTGTAGAATTAACATTGGTATGTTCATTTGCCGTCCCTCTGAAAGCTAACAGATGATTTGGACATAGAAGATCATTATTGATGCGGTTATAAACTACAAAAAGCTAGTAAGTGGACCTTTTGAGTTGAGATGTCTCATATACAGTAGTTAAAATTTTAAATTAAAAAGTACAACCCTGATATTTTAGACAAATTCAAGTAGTACAACACTAATGAAAGAATGTTAAAAATAAAAATCAATGACTCCTGACACCTGTTTTTACAGCTTTTTAATAGCTTTCTGAACTCTCACAGAAAATCCTGATACATGTATCCTCCAGTCAAAGATAAAGCAGAATAAGGAAGATAAACAAAATGGCTGATATTTGCCAGAAAACAAGTGACTGATCCTCATTCAGGTTTGCACCATATACAACTTCCCTCTTCACATAACAGGCTAGGTTCATATCACGACCTAGATTAAAGTATCATGCTTTGTTCACACAATTATTCTCTTCTCAGGGTTTTAAAAAACAATTTATCTTTCTTTAGTTCATGTGCAGCACATCCTGGTAGGATATAAAGGTCCCCAACAGAAGGTATGCAGAGAACATCAACTGTGAGCAGATAAGCACCATAATCCAGTAGATAATGTGAGTTTAATAGCTACCCTAGAGCTTAAAACACACCTTAAGCAGTTTGGGCGCTTTTTCATGTCAAGTCAGGTCATGTTTTACTCACACAATATCCCTCTACAAAAATGTCCCTATAAACTGTGGTGAAAAGAAAAATACATGCCTGTCAATGTCATGGACGAATAGTAATAGAACATATAAAAAATGGAAAGGGCCATTCATCACAGCCACGACAGGACAGTAATAAGCACCTAAAGCTATTTTACAACTATACTGTCCGTGTAGTCAGTGTTGACTTTTCATTTTCATGCCAGTAATACCTTTACAAAAACTTAATCTTTTAATTTGATCTCTTTTGGTACTGTGACTGAATGAAAAAATCCTTTAGAGTTCTATAATCCTTTTTATTTCCTTGTATAAAACAAAATGTTGATACTATTTATGACCAGTATTTGCATTTTGTAATTGCATCTCTGTACAGCAGTTTCCATTGTTACTGGTGGACCGCACCTTTCCCGCAAGGGACTTAAGTTTAAGTTTTAACTCAAGATACATTAACTAGCTTTTTTTCTGGGGCTTTCAGCTGCATCTCACGGCCTTCATAAGAATTTGGAATTGAGTTATTTTGATTGGATACACATGATGCACTTAACCCGAGGTCATGAATGACCGTTCGTGCTCAAGGAATTCAAATTGCGTACCCATGCATTAGGGATTCCCACAAAATGATGCATGCACGTACTGGATGTGATGCAAGCGTTTCATGTAATGTAGAATCGCTGGGAACTTTGTAAGAGTAAGTGTATATGCGCATAAATTGTTGCTGGGAAAAGAAAAAGATACAAAGTTATAATATTTCTATATGGGAAAGTAGCCAATCAAGGCATTTTATATATTATATATTATCATATATATTTTATACATCATCTGCTATATTATTAAAACACACTTACCAACAATAATCACATAGTTATCATATCAACCAGGACTGAAATCTGAAGGATTATAACTTTAAGGATGATTTTGGCTTCCAAACTTCTGTGTTTTGACAGCCAAGTGAGGTTCAGAAATCCTGTTCTGCAAGTCCAGGCTTTCAAAGGAAGTCTCACATTGACAAAAGCAGGATGAGGACCTTATTCACACACTTCCATGGAAGCGCATCAGATGCTTTGAACAAACACAAGACCAGAGGGAACCAGGAAGTATTAGAGGTTTCCCATCATAGTCACTGTGTGGGATACAGAGAGAGAAAGGGATGTCACCTGCTTACTAGAGGGCAAAATGAAGTTAAATATTCAGTGGTTACTAAAAATAACCCTGATCCCAGAAGCTCTTTAAAATTACTTTCTTATGTCTTGTATATTACATGATAAATGTTTCATCACCAGCTCTGTGCAGTTGCTCTCTGCTGCTCCTCTGCTTTGAAGTTTCTTTTTATTTTACTTGGTGTACTTTGGGTGTGCTTGCTGTGAGAGTGGTACTGATGTTGTTGCATCCCACCAGGAGGTTAGAGAGTTGGATTATGGTTTATAGAGTAAGTTACTCTCAGCTTTTCAGCAAAGGCCAACAAATGTGACAGAATTTTTTATGCTATGATCAGAGAATATAAACAAGACATATGACTATAGAGTCGAGAAGTGGGAGGAGTTGTTTCAGGCATGCATGGTTCCACAAATTAAAGTCCTAGAGCCGAATGCACCAGCTGATTAACATCTTTGCCATAGCAGCAGCAGGCTGCTGAGGCTAATGGGTACCGTAGTATTCAGAGCCAATCACAATACCAACCTGACAGAAAAAACATGATATCTAAAAAAAAAATGAAATATTTACAATTGATCATACAAATTTGTAATACTGTTGAATTATCCAGTGGACCCCAATACTGTTATGTTGGAAATCTTTCGAATGCTTATTTACCATGGAGAAAAATGCTTCTGTAACTCCATTAATCAGCTGTTAGTGTAAGAGTCAGTCCATCATTACTGTAATATGATCACTCTGGGAAGAACATGATACTGCTTGTTGCTTTCAGCTATGAATTACAAATACAGTGGAGGAAGCAAGCGTGAAAGTGATAGTGATAGACAGCAAAAGAATAAAGAAGAAACGAATGATGTTATGATGTAGTCTGACTTGAAGGACACATTTTCATAAGGAGTTGGTCTAGACCTGCTCTTTATGACAAAGTGCCCTGAGATAACTTTGTTATGATATGGCGCTATATAAATAAAACTGAATTGAATTGAATTGAATTGAATTTTGAAATAGATAGTGCATGACATGGGAGCATGAGTTTTTCAAGTACAGCAAAAGTGAGAGTCATGCCCCTGTACTTATAACATAACTTGTCATTCTGCTCTATTAAGTCTTCTGTCAGGACAGAAACTGGCATATCTTCCATTCCTATAAAATATTTCTCCCTTTATGATTGCTACAACTCTGTGCAAAATAAAAAAATAAAACAGCCAAATAAAGACGGGGTTCCTGAAATTGAAGCTAGATACAGTGTAAAGTGTTTTGGGGTCAATTTCTTCCATTGGTTAACAGGAGTAAAAGTTACAGAATAGTTGTCTAGCAGGGCTCTCTAGCCCATGCATGAAATCAAGTATGCATTCTACCCAAGCAACCTTATTGCCAGCCCAATTTTCTAATGTATGTAATGCAATACATGTCCATATTGGACTATTCCACCAATGCAGGAAGTAGTGTTCCCATTCTGTAGTGAGTTGGAAAGGGTGAGGGTGTGAAGGTTGGGGTTGTGGATGGAAGTATAGCTCATCTGACTCTCATGCAGGAGATTGGAGTTTGCATCCCATCAATGACCTGCAATTAAAGTTTGCCCTTTTACTAACCGTTGACTACAGTCTTTCTCTAACCTCAAGTGTTTTACCTAAACTATAGTTTATTTGACAAAACCCTAACCTTAACCATTTCGTAGTTGCCATGCACAGATATAGTAGTAGTGAGAACTGTAAAACTCATTGACATTGAACGTAATCCAGGGTTTTGAAGAACAGTCCAATGTTGACTGTCACGATCCATGGACTTGGTGTTGTTTTGTTTATATCTGTGTTTAGTTTCGAGTCTTATTTGTCATGTCTCTTGTTTTCTCTGTGTTCCTGCCCTCATGTTTCTGTCTTGATTACCTTCACCTGTTTCCCATTACTCACCTGCCCCTGCTTTCCTTGTTAGTCTTGTCTTTACTTATACCAGTCTCTGTCCTTTGGTTTTTGTCGGTTCATTGTTCTTTGTTGCGTGTCTGATGCCTATGTCATGTGGTTGTGCTCTGTATCTTTGTGTTCTTGTTCCCATATTTAGTTCTTGTGTTTCCACATTTTCTGGATTATTGGATTTACCCGCTTGTTTTCTTCTGCCTCCCTAACCTGAACTTACTTTGTTCCCTGCACCTGTCCGTAAATAAACTTTTGGATCAGCTCCTGACTGCCTGCGCTGTCTGCATTTGGGTCCTTTCCCTGCCGCCTGAACCATGCCCCGTGACAGCTGACGTTGTTGTCTGGCGAAAGAGTTGCAGAACAGTGCTATTGAATGATTCTGCAAAACCCTGGTTTATGTACAATGACCACATTTTGAACGTTCAATGCCAACCTATCAGTCGTTTGGTTGGTCCACCACTCTGGAATACCACCACCAGACTGAAATATTTCAACAACTACTGGATGGATTCCCACGGAATTTTGTACAGACATTCATGATCCCCAGAGGATGTATCCTAATGACTTTAGTGATAATAATAATCTTTATTTATAGAACACTTTTCTAAAACCACGTTACAAAGTGCTTCACACAAGGCAACAACTTCACAACAAGTAGATCATAAACATTTTCAGATAGATAACAAATAAAACCAGCAAAAGGGCAGTCGGAAATAATCAGGAAAAGCTCTCCTATAAAAGTATGTTTTAAGAAAAGGTTTAAAAGAGGTCACTGATTCTGTCGACCTGATGTCCTCAGGCAGCTCGTTCCAGAGATTTGATCCCCTCACTTTTCCTTTAGTGCCACCACACGGGTGACATTTGTGGTTTAGAGTGAATTATCTTGAAACTATTTTATGGTACTATGTCACACTTCTTGCTATGTGCTTGTTCACCACCTGACCTTGCTTTGCTACATAAAGGGCTCACTAATTTCTGCATTGGCACTAAAAGCTGGTATTGGTCAGTTCATATGCTGCAGAATCATCCAATCTGAATGTAATTCCTAGTCATACTGGGTTGCCCCAAGACACAAAAACCCATAACCCTGATACCAGATACATTTGTATCAGTTATGCCAATACTGAGCCAGAATTATCTTTAATGATATGATAGTATATTTGTGGGCCTGTTTAATCCCATCTGACACTGAATATAGGTCTAAATATTGGCACTAGGGCATACTTCCCTTTTTCACTATTTCTGGTCAAACATTGAAATGGAAGGAAACATGTTGTGTGCTGTATTGTCATGAAATATTGATGTAAAAAATGTATTCTGTATGCAACAACATCCTCTAGGTCTCCAAGTCGTCCTGGGCATGAGCTTTGAAGCCCTATGAGTTGGTGTTCGCTGCCAGCCATCTGTATAGGGAAAGGAGCCAGTTATATTTAGATCTGCCTTGCATTCATGTGTAGACACCCACCAGGGGAATCATAGCTACTATCAATGCACTTTCTGTCTGTGTCATTCATAGGCTTAGTTCAGGCTGCTTCCTGTGGGAGCTGATCATATGCAAAGCAAAGCTGCGATTTAGTAATATATGCCAATTTTGCTTTTTTGCATTCTTCTTCAAATGTGTAATTGTTGAAAGATCACAGTTCCAAATATATATATATATATATTAGTACCCTTGTCACTCATACCAACATGCATCTTATTTATAGGATGCATACACTTTAGCGGTTAGCTCGCAAGCTCACAAACTAGGCCTGAGTCTAGTCACTACATCACCAAGCCTCCAGCTGTTCCTATTTTGCGAGGACAAGCACAGTTAATCTTGCGTGGACAGGAGGAGTGGGGATCGAACCAACTCCAGGATCGAGGAACAACCTGCTCTACCTCCTGAGCCACAGCCGCCCCAAGTCAAGTCTCATAGCAGTCCAAGTATCAACTCTCAGGTCTACAACTCTGATCTGAGACACCATAGAGGTCATTGTTCCACTGAGTTATATCTCTTCACCAGACACAGCCCTGACAGAGAAGTGTGAACATGAAAACTGCAAGGAATTTAGATTTTAAAGGTTATAAAGATCATGAAGAGACCTTGAGAGTCCACAGTCACCTCTGCACCAGTTGTTCTCTGGGTTTCATGGTTGGAGCCTTATTTGGGGGTGCCTCATTCCCCACTAATCCCCCCCAGCCCTGATCTGAGACGTGACCCTCAATGTCTTCCACTGCCATGTGGTGATTGCTACAAGGACTTGCCGGGGCAGCCGCTGTAAATCATCGATTCCAGCTGCACTGTTCTATCAACTGGAGGACAAGCAAGCTTTTGTAAAGTGTCTCTAACTGATTCTCCAGGGTGACAAAGACACTGGTTAGCCTCTTCTCTGGTGTATGCTTGAGCTGCATCGATCACACACTTGAGATACCAGCACAGAGAGGTTGGCATTCTCTTGGTCACCTGTTGTGATTCACTTCACATAGTTGTTTTTTTCCCCCCGTTCTTCTTAGCTTTGTTTTTACCAACAAAGGTTTGGAATGTGAGGCAGTCAGCTGGAGTTCATCATTTCATAGGCTAAATATAAAAACAAAGGTGAGATAAAGACGTCTGGTCCTGGTCATCCTCATTTCCTCAGCTGGAAAATGTTAAAACTAAGGAAGTGAAACTATTGACGCTTAAAAGACAGACCCCCTTCTGACAATTCAAGCTGTAGACTTTTAACCCACGTACTGTACATTACAATTAATACCACACGCACTGTATTATAGACATCCATTTACATGAGGTTTTTAATTTTCAAGTAACCAGCCTGTTGTGGCCGCTTTTCCTCCCTCCAAACTGCTTTATGTACCATAAACCTGAAAATAATAATCAACTAAAGATTAATTTTCTTACATTCTTATGTGTAGGTCTTTATACAGCTGCTCAGCCAGGCGAAGTTTTCATTCTGATGTTGCATTGCATATATTCCTGCATTTGTCTCTTAAAACCAAACCAGGAAACCACATGTCTAAAATGATGATCTCCCTGCTGCAGCTCCTCTCATTCCAGATTTATTTGTATAATTTTTCAACTGGATAAATAGTATCTCAGAGCTGCCTGATTTTGTTATGAATTTATGGATTTGCTCAAAATCTTGGCAGAATATAAGCCCAAATTTGTGAACACCCCGTATCACAGGAAGGATATCCAGCATAAAATATATTATTAAAGTATATTATTCTCCTAGAACAGGGTGAAAATCATTTGATTTGTCCAGATTCAAAGCTGCATCACAATGTTTTCTATGTAAAGCTAGCTAATCAGCCTCAGACATACAGAGTGGTGGGGTACAAGTATCTCATCTCTCCAGAGCCATAGAATCCTACTATTTACCTAACTGAAATGATGGGTGAGGTATGTCCTGTAGGGGTTATATGGCTTTATGGATACCAACATATGTAACAATAATTAATAACCTCAAAGAGGCACCAAAACTATATAGTGTTAACACATTAATTGGTACATGAAGATGAAGTGGAGTGATTACACCC
>LKNJ01007378.1:0-11352 GCA_002120245.1 Maccullochella peelii
TTTCAGTCACAGGAGACATTTTACTGCAGAACCAGTACTTTAACTGCTGATACTTTAACTACATGAAGCTGATAATACTTCTGTACTTCCTACTCTGTAGGATTTTGAATGCAGGACTTATACTTGTATTAGTGTATTAGTTTACTAGTATTTTTATAGTGTGGTATTGGTACTTCTATTTAAGTAAAGGATCTGAATACTTCTTCCCCCACTGGTGTCTAGAGGGTTTACTAACGCTGTGTGAGCGATGATGATGAATCAGTGTTACCTTTGCAGGCTCCGGCAGCTCCCAGATGGTAAATACCAGCCAGAACATGCCATATCGCCTTCTGCTCGCTGGCTGAGAAGCCGAGCGTTTCCATGGCAGTCAGCAGCTTGGTGAAGGCAACGGACGCCCGCTGTTTCTCCTCAACCTAACGACAGACAGACAGGGAGGGAGGAAAGATGGTCTGTCTCTATTCTGTCTCTGAAATCAGCCACTTAATAAGGTGGAAGAACAGCTGAGTCACATCTCATCTCCCATCACAGCCTGAGTCTCTTCAAGATGGGTCTGTTCGTTCCATGATTTTGCCTCTTCAAAAACCCCTTTTGGTTCATTTTTCTATTTTTATCCCCTCCAGTACTTCACCCTTACTTGAGCACTGTGGTCACAGCAACGTCGTAAACACAAAAACCGTTCTGAACGTCTCACTGCAATTTATGCTGATCAAGAAATGTGTTTTTAATGTTGCACTCACTGTAAATCGCTGTGCAGAACAGTGTCAACTCAAGTATATTTCCTATCAGCAGAGGTGGGATCACGTCATTGTTAAGTCAAAAGCAGGTCTCAAGTTCTAAGTTCTCAAGAATAGACTTTTGAAACCTCCCTCCAGAGCCACAGAAGACATTATAAGTGTTTTCACAGAGTGAGCTGAATGTGTAAAATCAGTGGTGGCCACTTAAATCCTTGTGGTTTGTTGAAATTGTCTTTACTCCCTTATTGTTTGGGGTCCCACAGACCTCACTGCAGTAAATGTAATATAATAACAATATTTTTTTCTTCATATACTTTCTTTCCTTTACTTCTGACATTATTAAAACCCTACATGTCAAAAATGGTTGAAGTGATAACCCCTCCTTTTGACACAAACTGCAGTTTACAGATGTGTCCAAGAGAGATATTTACACCTTTTCAACATCTGGCTAAAACGCGTCTCACACCTCCTCCAGAGACGGTTTTAGCATCACATTTCAGTTCTTCTCAAATGCTTCTTGGATGTATTTACACTCCAGCTTTTCTGTAATCTGATAGCTATGTGATCCACCCAGGACGCATGGCGACAAGACATGCAAGACACACACACACACACACACACACACACACACACACACACACACACACACACACACACACACTCTTCTGCTGCACTCACTGTACCTTGGTGGGATGAACGATACCAAAAGAGTTGGACTCAGGAAGCTGGTGCAGCTGCAGCTCTGTCCTAATGAAGAATCATCAACGGGAGAATATTCAGAAACAAATCTGTAACATACAGTATGTGTGACTGAAATTACCAGTGGGGGAAGAAGTATTCAGATCATTTACTCAAGTAAAAGAACCAATACAACAACTACTTTATATACAGTTAGGTGGTTTTAATTACTTTATATACAGTTAGCTAGTTAAGTCCAGTGGTTTCAGTTTTTGAACTTTTGTCTAATCTTTGATTTTTGTGAAATGTTGGATAATTTGACCTTTGAGCCTCTAACAATCATTTAAATGAAACTATAATGAGAAGTTTAGAGGTGAGACATCTGAAACATGACGAGGAGACACAACTAAACACAGCTTTTTTTTTGTAAGAGGCCACAAAACAAATGTTTGGGAAACACTTTTAATCTTTAACAATGTGTTGTACGTTATGAGTTTATCATATGTTTATATATATAAATCTTAATCTATAAAGTAACTAGTAAATATATCTGTCAAATAAATGTAGCGGAGTACAAAGTACAATATTTCCATCTTACATGTAGTGGAGTATAAAGTATAAAGTAGCATAAAACGGAAATACTCTTGAGTAAATCTACTTAGTTACGTTCCACCTCTGGAGATTACCTCATCTCTGTGCTGAGTCCTCCCAGCATCTGAGAGAAGACCAGGAAGTTACTCTCTCCCTCAGTTTTCTGACACACTTTCCATTTGTCCAACATCATCGTCTGATGGAGAGAGCGTCGAGGGGGAAGGTGGAAAGGAAGAGAAGACGCCGACATGAGTAACTTTGTATACAACCGTGTTTGACTGTGTGTAATGTGCGTTTGTGTGTGTTGTGTGCCTGTAGGTGTCCAGCAGCCGCCTGTCCAGCGTGGTTAAAGTCCAGTGAGAAGACCATGGCAAACCGAGATGAAGCGTCACTGTGCTTAGAGCTCACACAGCCAAAAGACCTCAGGATGGTGAACATCGCCTGCACGCGCTCCACTAGTGAAAGAAAAAAAGATGAATTAACAGTCTGCAAAGTGGGGATGTAAATCCCTCCGCCTGCTGTACTCACCGCTGATCTTCTCTCCGGTTGTACCAGCCTGTTTGAGGAGAGCGTGTGTGAACGCCTGGCATGCGGTGGTCTTGCCGGTCCCGCTGCGACCCACCGCGCACACGCTGTGGTCTCTTCTGGTGCCGACCATGGACACGTACACCCGTTTCACCAGAGCAGCCAGAGCAGGAGGAGCGTCCCACACCGACTCCCCTCGCCGAGACTTTGGAGTCTGACAGTTATGATTCATAGAAGTTAATGATTAACTAATAATGTATACACATTTGGAAAATGGTTAACAAGATATGAATCTATTGTAAATCTTTAAAACACATAGAAAGGTCTTTTTGATTGGTTGATCATTTTACCCAAAAAACCACAGAACCCACACAATATTTAAACTACAGTATCTACTAACATGTGTTCTCTCAGCTTTCTGATCCATAGTTTAAGAAAATTAACTTTAGTTTTTATTATTTACAGTGCATAACTTATAGGAATGAACTGTTTCTGTGTTTGTATCTGTCTGAGTACTATTAATATCTACATGTGAGCGTTTAATCCACCGCGTGTGTGTGTGACTCCACCTTGCTGTTGGCCTGTAACGGAGGCCAGAAGCTGACCAAGTTGGGTCCTGCGTGTGTGAGCGGCATGTTGGCTTTAGCTCGGCTGCTCAGAGTGTGCAGAACTCCACTTTCGTTCACACTTTGCAGGTCGCTCAGATCCTCACACAGGTCCAGCTCTGATGGGTTACACTGAGGAGGAGGAAGACCCTGTCAGTCCACTGAATTGTTGCCAACAGACAGAAAGATGTTCAAAAGAACGAGAACTGAGATACCTTCTCAATCTCATACTCTGTAACGTCATGCAGCGACCCGTCTGTCTGCAGGCGGACCCTCACTCGGCCCTCTGGGAGTTCAGGTGTGCCTTCATCTGGCTTCAGCTGAGTGGCTGAAATGAGCACATGGAGGGGAAAACAACTCAGAGAAACATGACAAGAGGTCACAGGTCGGGAACCTCTGCTTTAATCTTTAACAATGTGTTGTATTTTATAAGCTTATTATATGTTTTATAAATGTAGTGGAGTAAAAAGTAGAATATTTCCCTCTGAAATGTAGTGGAGTAGTATGAAGTATAAAGTAGCATAAAATGGAAATAGTCCAGTAAACTGCACTTAAGTACAGTTTTGAGGTACAGTTACTTTCCACCACTGCTGTATGGCCGGTGTGTGCGTGTCCCTCTGAGCTTTTCTTGCGTAATTCTCTGATCCCGGCATTTGAAAGAGCTCCGGGGCCGGAGGCTGTGTGGAACATATGAAGGTCTAATGGGATTAATGCAGGGTGGTAAGTAGCTGGATGGATGTGAGGATGCTGGACAGAAGGAGCAGATGGAGTGGATTCAAGCAGCAGCAGCAGCAGCATCAGGAGAGACTCTGCTGTAACTAATATGTAACATGATATGTAGGGAATATAATGGGCTTAAAGATTACTAGAGATTGTGTGTGGATTAGCATCCAGTCCTCCTCTAATCCACACACATTATGGCCTAAATGAGAGCGACTGTGTCCATGTTCACACCACTGGGGATAGACACATCTCTTCCATTCTGGCCTCTCATCCACACTAAACCAGCACTTTGAACACCTGGAAATGGATTAATATGAAAAAGCATCTGTCGGGGAAACATGGCCAACCATTCCACTTTTTTTGTGTTTTTATCGGGCAATTTTTCCACATTCTGTATCATCAAATTTTTCTAAACGATATCCTCAACGTTACTGAACATAGAAACACGGGACTTTCTTGACTTTGTCAAAATACTACAATACCCATGAGCCTCAGCCGCTGTTGCCATGGAGAAGATGCCAGTCAGAGGCCCGAATCAGAGCTGTAGTGAACTGCAGACGTTTTGTTGTTAATCTACTTTATTGATCCAACATTGACCCAGAATCTGAAATCATCGTAATCTTTAGCTTCCCACGCCGTAGCGCTGCACATCACTGAATTTTAAGCTCTGTGATTGGACGTTTCTTGCCTACATTCAGTTTTAATGTCCACAGACTTGTAGCTTTGACTCTTTATTAAAAGCACCAGATATTTTCTGTTGCATCCTTCGCACTGAGACAGTTTCATGTCGATCCGAGCTGCACAAGAGCTCCAACTGTGAGTGACGTAACGCTGTCTGTGAGAAAAATGACAAATGGCGTCTGAAACGTCTCCTGCTGCTTCACAACTCTATTGAACTGAACATCCAGAATAACTCACCTGTGATCACTTATTTAGAGTCAGTGAGCCTCATTCATGAGACATTTGTCTTAACGTGTGTGTGTGTGTGCGTGTGTGTGTTCATATCTCACCGCGGGTGAAACCATCCTTGTGGACAAACCACACAGTTCCAGCTTCATACCACACATCTTTCACCTGAGGAACAAACAGAGGAGCAAAGACGGTACAGAGAAGCTGTGAGATATTCTCTGCGTGTTGGTGTAAACATGATAAATGTCTGTAATGCAAGTTAATGCGTGTCCACACATTAATTATAGATATTTTCACTGATAAATTAAAATGAATTAAAAAGCATTGTTGAGCTCTGACATGCGACTTAACCCCCCGAACAATCACAGCTCCTGCTGCTGCTCTCTTTGGTTGGATTTCACTGGATTTTCATTTTTAGGTGTCGCACTGTTTATGCGTCTTTGTGCTAAGCTAAGCTAACTGGTTGCTTCGTATTGACTGTACAGACATAAGAGTGGCTTCAATCTGAACATCGGACTCTCGGCGGGAAAAAATGTCAAACTATTCCTTCAATAAAACACAATTATATATATTTTTGTTTATTTGTTGTTTTTTTTGCCGTTGGTGTTGTTGTTTTTAGGCCACTAGTTTGAAGATTTCTGCATTTGGCGCCCCCCAGTGGTACAATACACAATACACGCTGCTGGCTGAAAGCACATAGACTGCAACCATTTTCACTAAGAGTGTGTAATTATTCTTAATTAAACAGTGAAAAAGTGTACAGTTATTCCACCTCAGACTCCACATAAATGATGACTGACCTCTTTCCTGTCACGCTCCGTTATAGTTGCGTCTGCTTGCCTTCCCTCTGGCTCCTGCCTCTCCTCCATCCCCTCCTCTTTCTTCTCCACCTGCTTCACCTCCGCGATCCTCCCCTTCTTCAGCTCGGCCTGTGGCGTCTTCTTGCTCTTCTCTGACCTAATTTCCTGTTGCTGCTTTGGCAACTCTGGTGTCACTTCCTGTCTAGTTTCCTGTTTATTGACTGTGTGCCTGTGGGACGAGGACTGGCCGTCCGACTGGGCGGAGTTGCGGCCTTGCTTGCTGTTCTGGATCAGTTGCTCTGCCCGGAGGGACATCTCAGCCTCGAGGATCGGTGGAGTCTGATCTGGGAGGAGGAACTGTTGCACAAGGTTGTCGCTCAGTTTGTTTGGCTGCAGGGGAAAAAAACAAGCCAGGAAGTTTAAAAAGCAGATTAAACAAACGAGATATAAAGTGTATATTTAGCGTTTGAGAGTGAAAACAACCTTCTCATCTAACTTGGCATGAAATCGAATAAGTGCATTTCCCAAAACTTTTCCTTGAAGAGGTTTAGAAAACTGATCTGATCTGATATTAATGAAAAAAATCACTCACTGGTCTCTCGTCTTTGGCCTCTGGCTCTTTATGTTTGGTCTCCTTCTCTGAATCTCGGACCAGCTGTTTGAGGAAGCCGCCTGGCAGAGCTGACAGAGGCGGCGGAGGCTCAGCCGCGGGCACTGGCGTTTTCTCCTCCTTTATCTGTTGTGTTGATGAAAGCAGGTAGAATTAGACAGCAAGTCACTGTGTGATTCAATTTGGATGTAAAACCTGTGCATGCAAGCTTTTGACATTTCCCTCACATGCACACATTCACGCCACATTAAAGGCTCATCCAAATTACAGAAAACATATTTTCATCACACATCACAAGAGCTTTTCTTGTATTATGCACATTCACTACATCTTCTTGTCAAGCTGGGAACACTGGACGAAAAAAGCTGATTAAAACTGCGGTTTGGCCCCGAAAACTGACTTTTAAAGAGTCTGAACAGGTCTGCCAGAAACACCTTAGATATTATCAATGGTTGCTATCTTCTGGAGTCAAACCTCTCACCTCCTGACTGAGTCGTCTTTAGCTGTAATCTGCTAAACTTTTCACAGTCAAGTCTAATTTTCTGAGTTTTCCAGTGTGTACCCAGCTTTACGAGGAAATATGAGTCAGCGTCTATGACGAGCATCATGAGGGAACGAGGAGTGCCAAACAGCGAGGTGGCCAGAGGCCTGACATTTCACTAATAGGTATCACCTGCTGACACAATAGGGAATATCATAAAGGTCAGCGGGACAGCTGTTTCACATTCTGTGACAAGCTACAATATGTGATCATGAGAAAGTTTGTGAGGAACTAGCTGAGTAATGCCTATTTATATCATTTATGGTTGTATGACGGGTACACTGGCTTATATGAGCAGTGGTGAAATGAAGTACAGATTTGAGGTACTTGTACTTTACCTGAGTATTTTCTTTATACTACTACTCCACTACATCTCAGACGGAAATATTGTCAGCTACTTTCTACTTCACTACATTTATCTTACATATGAAGAGCTTCGAAATATAGAATTAGTCTCTTATTAGTCGAGTAATCATTTAGTCGATTGACAGAAAATTAATTGGCAACTATTTTGCTAAAGTAAAGGCTCTGAATACTTCCTCCACCACTGAATATGAGCAGGCTGCAAACTAAACTTAATTAATGGGTTTATTTTGTATAAATATCATGTGGAGTTTGTTTCAGCATCAACCAATTGTAATTCATCACCAATATCATTTTCCTCCTCACACAGTTCATAGAAATCTAGTCCTAATGCCAAACTTAGACCAGGATCCACACAAGTGTGCTTGAAAAAGCTTTCATCACACTGTATATCGGATGACTAACCAGAGAAAATGTGCCAGCCGTGGTAGCAGTTTTGTAAAACCTGCAGTGAAGTATGCCATGCCATGAACTTTGGCTGATCTGTTTCAGTATTTCATTAGCATAGATTTCAGCAGAGGGTTTAAAACAGTGGTGGTACAGTGCATTTACTCAAGTACTGTACTTAAGTAGCCTACAGTTTTGAGGTACTCAGGTATTTCCATTTTCTGCTACTTTATACTTTTGCTCCATCACATTTCAGAGGCAAATATTTAACTTTTTAATTCCACTACATTTATCTGACAGCTGTAACTTCACGAGTTAATTTGCAGATTAAGATTTTATATTAAAAAAGAAAATGATAATCTTATGAAAATACAACATATTGTTGAAGATTAAACCAGTGGTTTCCAACATTTTGGGCTTTTAACTCATTAGAAAAAGTGTCTAATTTGGGCCTCTTGTAATGTTTTGACTATAAAGCAGTTAAACTAGCTAACTGTATATAAAGCAGTTAAAACTAGCTAACTGTATATAAAGCAGTTAAACTAGCTAACTGTATATAATGCAGTTAAAACTAGCTAACTGTATATAATGTAGTTTAAACTAGCTAACTGTATATAAAGCGGTTAAAACTAGCTAACTGTATATAAAGTGGTTAAAACTAGCTGTGTATAAAGTAGTTGTTGTATTGGTACTTTTACTTGAGTATCAAATTTGTACTTTGTGAAAATGTAGTTGCTTTCTATCACAGTTGTTTAGAATCCAATCGTGAAGGGACGACTTACTGATTGTGCAAAAGTATTGAACAACAACACAAATATCAGCTACTGGCGGCTTCCAAACCACACGTTGGTGACAGCATGTGACTTTAAAAAGCTCCAGCTCGTACATTAAAACATGCAGGATGACTAATGCACCAATCACAGCAGCAGGCTTCACAGTGACGTGCCATGATGATTCAGGGTTAGAACAGAGGGTCCACTCACCATGTAATCAATGCTACGTTCTACTACACAACACACACACACACACACACACACACACACACTAATGCTGTCAAGATTACATATTCGATGTTCAATTAACGCAGCATGCAGCAACTCTGCACCTCCCTTCTGCTCCCACAGTTTTAAGCGTGAAGACAGTGCCATGGTTTCTCACGGGGTGGGGGGGAGGGAGGAGGGTTCAGGGGTGTGTTGGAGAGTGTGGGGGGGGGNGGGGGGGGGTCCACACAGATGTCAGCCAGATGTGATGTCAGAGTGGCGGTGTGTGTGTGTTCGCAGAGACACAAACAACCTGACAATGTGAAGAAAGTGACAGAAACAGAAAAACGATGAAAAGTGTCAGATTGTAAGAACATTTAATTCCCTCAGATCAACTCAGTCAGGGAGATGTTACCACACACACACACACACACACACACACACACACACACACACACACACACACACACACACACACACACACACGGTGATCCATTTTGCCAATACTGAGATGTTTCACAGCCACTTTGTGTCCATTGAGGCGTCATTATTCTTTAAGAAACTGTCTCCTTGTCGGTCTGTTCAGAGGCTGAGATGATCTGTTGCCACATAATCAAAAACAGTCACACTTTATTTTCCATTTTGGTTTCATCAATCATACTTTTGTGAGCTTCTCCATATTGTATTGGAAGCTCTGCTCTGTGTAAGTCCTGACAAAATTAAAAGGTATACAAGCATTAAAATGTCTTAAAACGACTAGACCGATGTTATATATTTTGTTGAGTTGTGTACGGACTTTATCCCAAATGTTTCCAACAATGTTCAATCTCAGAGAAATCTGTGTTTTTATTTAAAGTCTGTCAAAAGCGTCAACACCTAACGTGCTACTATGACAAGTGGCCACTTCCAGCCACCAAGCTAATGCGTAAGGTAACGTTATATGCTACAAATAATGTTTAAAGCTGCACTAATCAATATTTCATATTAACAATGGATCAAATGACTATGGTAATCGCTTGTAGTGACAAACTACAAGCCACAGACGGGAACCTGGAGGTCAGATGCGAACCCTCGGATTCTGCGGAGTCCTGCGGTTTTGTGTGCCCACCTTCCACCCAGACCACGTCCCAGCGACTGTGGTGCGACACAAAAATGTTCATTCCCTCAAAAAAAAAAAAAGTTTCCTCCTGGCAGCGATTACGTTTATCACCATAATAATCGTATTTAGTCGTATCTAAACATAATTTCTCGGAGACGAGGTCGGTGCAGTGGCAGAGGGTGAGAGCCGTGAGAATGAACCAAAACAGTGAATCTGTGGGCTGCAAAACCAAAACAATCAGCTGAAAGACACTAAAACGCTCTGTAGAGCTGAGGGGGACTCCGGTGATGAATCGGAGATAGAAAGGAGTATTCTCAGTCAAGTGAAATGGAATAATAATAATAATAGTAATAATAATAATAAAATTAAATAAGCCAACTCCGTCTGCTGAGGAGGTGTGAAACACGGTTTAAAGCTCCAGGAAAAGCTAGTAAGTGGACCTTGAGTTAAGATTTCGTGTTGTCAAACTTAATTATTTTACTTCTTGTTTTAAATGTATGAAGTTTTCTCTCTAAAACTAAACATCTGTCAGCTCAGGAGCAACGCTAGGCTCTTTTCTTTCATTTCAGTACACAAAAACTTTTATTTATGCCTTTGATTCGCTCTTTGTAACGCCTGGTTCTGCCCCCCGAAGATATGAGAATATTTCTCTTGTTTTTATCTGCTCTCATGTCTGTTAACTTGCTTTTGAAAATAAGTTATGACCGTTCACACATTTATTTCTCTGCTTCTCATGTTTCAATCCAGCATTTTGAGCTTTCTCATCTAATAATGGGAGGAATTTTTCAAGCTTTCGGTTATGCGTTTGTCTCATTTTGGTGGCATGTTCCTCCCTTTAACCCCAGTCTGGTAAACTGCCTTCAGTCCGGATCTGGTGAAACCCCAGCCTCTGCCTGCAGGCCCGTAAACAACTCGACAGCTAGTTTCAGCAGGACGAGGCACTGAGCCAATCAGGACGACACTTCTTCTTCTCACACTTCAGCAAAGACGCCAGAAAACTCTTGAAAATGATTCCTCTTCACCTCTGTGGGCTCTGATTTGACATTAAACTGAAGGGTTTATATTTAAGGTTATTACAGTTCCCGAATAGCCGACAGAACATGAGCGGACATATTTATGACCCATGAGGAGTCTCCAGAAATCTCCTCCTAATGAGCCACCAGAGACACAAACAAACTTCACAATAAAAAAAAAATCGAGCCGACCATAAAAACCAAAGCCGGCGTCTGAGCTGGTTTTATATTCTGTCTGTTGTAGCACACAGGCCCCGTCAGCCAAGCTCAGATCACCTATAAATAAAACCTGGAGAATGTCATTATCTCTAACTGTCTGTGTAGGCTGGACAACACACACACACACACACACACACACACACACAGTGGCGGCGTACCTCCGAAAAATGGCAAAGAAACGGCTGAAAGATCCAGATGGTTAAAGACAAATCCTGTGAGGCCAAACGAGAGTCCCACAAACACCTTAGCAGACACACGGACACCGGGCCGGGCGGCGGCAGTGGGGCAGAGGGTCCGAAATAGAGTGGAGAGACACGGGGGTCTGCAGCCAATAACACACACACACTATAAATATCTGCAGGCAGAGGGGTGGTGTTGGTGTGTGTGTGTGTGGGTGGGGGGGTACGACCCTGTTTGGAGAACTGGTTGATACCAAAAGAAGTGAGAGGAGTTAACGAGATATAAAATAATCCACTAAACAACTATTGGATTTTTTGTATAACTTTATCTAAGACTTGTTTTTTTTTTAAAGGTGTGTGAATGTAGGTGTGTGTGTGTGTGTGTGTGTGTGTGTG
>LKNJ01007379.1:7834-20961 GCA_002120245.1 Maccullochella peelii
TTGGCATGTTTTTACCTGTTTTGGGCTTATTTGTGCTTGTTTGGCCCTCGTGTGGTTTGTTTGATTTGGGTTTTGTGTGGTTTTCTAGTTTGTATTGGGTTGTTGCTTGCTTTGTTTGAATATTGGTTAGGATCTTTGGTTTGGGTTTTTGTTTTGTTTGTTGTTACAGGAAATTGATTTTAGTGTTTGTAGTTTTAGCCTTTTCTTCGTACTTGCCTGTCTTAATTTGGGATAGTGTTTCTATATTTTAATAACCAGTAACTATACTGTGGAATACCTTCTATTAAACATGATTCTTTGTCTTCAGCAGTTCCAGGTTTTGTCTTTTTAGAATAAATTGACTGTTTTATACGATCTACTGTCTCTGCCTCCTCAGTCATGAACCTGTGTCCTTAGTATTCGTTGAACTGTTTATTCCCAAATCTTATTTCCTGGGGTGCAAGTCCCCAGGTGGCGTTGTTGGTTCTTTAGTTCTGTTACTCCAGTCATTTCTTTCATTTTAATTATTTAAACTTTGAAAGAAGAAGAGGAAAAAAAACTCCGCTCCTTGCCATATATATATATATTTATTTATTTTCTGGTTAGACAAGACAAAGAAAACAGCTGACCATTTTTAAACCTAAAATCTAAATCTCCTGACATTCATCCTCCTCGATTTTACTGTATGTTGGTACTGGTGAACAAACTTTACCAGTAATGTGAGCAAAAAAAAAACTGAATATAAAAAGGAATTTGTTTTATATCATGCTCTGAGAAAGGATTTAAAAAGATTCTGGTTTTCTGTTGTCTAGGAGCATGCACAGTAAGTAGTATGCAGCAATTATCTGTCTTTCTTTAGGTGTGCTATGTGACATATGTGCTATAATGGTGTGTTACATAATTCCATATGGGACTGCACCATTGTTTGACATGAAAATAAAAAACATCAGCTGTGACTTCTGGACTTAATGCGCTGAATATACATTATGGTGGTGTGATGGGTGCCATGAGAATATGTTTTATATTCCTGTGTCAATTTACAGTCTCTGCCTCTCCATTCACCATTTCATCCAAATTTGCCATTTTTATTTGCCTTTCCCATCTTTTGTCATCAGTCTATTTCTGTCTTGGTGCAATTACATGTGAGAATTCATGTTCCTGCGGGATTTGGGGAGGTTGCCTAATGGCATGTCTCTTTCTGTCATTTATGGTGCAGTCTTCTGTATTTACATTTAATATGAGCTTCTTTCTGACTGTAAGACTAAAACATCTGTGCATGTTGGGGGAAATAGTCATTATGTGTGGGGTGTCGAACCTTGGTAGGTTTTTAATTATCTTAAGGTCTGTTTCCAATTTTAAAAAAAGGCTGCAAGCCTACAACCTCTCTGACTGACCCTCTGTGCTGTCTCCACTTTGTAATGGCAGACCATTAACTTACTGAAGACTTTGGAGGTGGCAGGAAAATTTGAAGCTCTTATCCAGCAGCTGTCTAGCTGAACTGAACCTCATATTGCACCTTAGACAGCTGGAGAGGTGCAGCACATTTCCACCTGCTCTCAGGGCATGTTTAACCAGATAAAGGAGCAATCTGATGTACATAAGTAATGTTCCAAAGGAAAAAAAAAAAAAATTCTGATTCATAATAGAACCCCTTCAATAATATCTTAACACTCTTTAATTTGTTCATTCATACACTTTTTAAACCACTTGTTCAACCAAGTTGTTCAGGGTTGCTGGGTCATTCATTAATTCTTGTCTGTCCATTTTCTAAACCTCTGATTCTGTAACCATGACAACAAAGCACCCCTAACCTTAAAGTTGAGATGAAATAAAAAATGCCTTTTAACTATTTTAGATCAAATCCCCGGTCATATTGTGCACCTATTTAACAATATATGGCAAAAATAAAAAGTCAGTGTTTTCTTCCTGTAAAACAAAATATGATGTGTACTTACAAGCTTGAACCAACCAATTTCAACCAGTAATATCATGATATCCATCCATCAATCAGTCTTCATAGCAGCACAAAGCAAAGGTTGACTTCTTCCAAGGACAAAATATTTAACCTCTCCTTCATCTTCCTCTACCTCCTACAGCTTGAGGGGTACGTCTGCTTGCTATGAAGGTGTGGAAGGAGGCAAGTAGTCCTGTAGGGACAATGGGAACTCCACAGATGAATTTGTACATTGTATGACTTAAACTGAACTTTTATTTTGAAACGTAAGCCATTACGTTTACAGTTGCACCTCTCCTTCAATCACTTCCTAGAACTGTAACCTGATATCCCCTGAATTACGCCCCTGACGAGGTCAAGAAAACCCCAGCTCCCCTATTGTTCTCTCTCTTACCTCTTCTCCTTCATGGCTCTCTGACCTCAACAGAGGTCCTCTCCTCGTGTAGTCTGCCGGAACAGACTCGCAAGCTCCCTTCTTTAAGCAGGGACGCGTGAGCCTGTCTATGGTCCCTGATTAGTGCACCGCTAACCTAGAGTAAACAAGTTATTTAGCACCAGGGGCTACGACACAAAGTCTTCCAGCAGCAAGTTAACTTTACAAGCAACAGGAGCACAAAGCAATTTAGTGTCGAGCTGCTAACTCTGCAAGGAGAACAAAGGAGCAACCGGTTTCCTCTGACCTGCATCAGAACATTGCACAGCAAAGACTACATTCAACATTGGAACCTCAACTGTTCCCAGCCTGGCTTAAATCCACAGCCAATGGAATTGCCAGCTAACACAGCAGCGCCCCAAGGAATTCCTCTCTTCGTGAACTGGTAACTAACTGGTCATATCTAGTCAGAATAGCAATGGTGCACGACTATGCACAGGACTGCTTAACTTTTGTCAATGTACTGTATAGATTTTGTTAATTCACTGAGCTGTATTGTTGTGACCTGTTTTATGATTAGGTTATTGGATAGCCACACTGCTAAGTTGATGTAAGTTATGCTTTACACACATACTCATAGAACTTGTTACATCCATAACCACTGTCTCGCATGCATACTAACCGTCCACATTTCTACCCATTATCCTACACTGATCACATACACATATTTTGAATTGGCCATAAACATAGACAAGCGGGGAGGAAATTTAAAGCTCCTGCTTCACATAGCCTACTCTTTTTCTGGCCTAACACGTGTGTTCCTGCCACGCCTACCTGTCCTGTTTCACTCCGACATACATCATACACCATAAGGAAGCTCAATACTCTCGAAATGCTGTTTCATCTCGACTTTAACAAAGTAGTCATTTGAACCCAAACCACAATGTTTCCTTAACCATAACTAAGTACTTATCTTAATCCAAGCCATGATCTGTCCCTAAACCTAACCAAATGATTTTTGGGACCCAAACCTAACCAAACCTTAACCATAGCATTGTCATATCATAAAACAGATTTATTTTTCAGCAGGGATTTGTAATGGTTTTGGAAGACAGACAAATGATGAATTTCTTGTTGTAAGGCACTAAATAGCAAGTTACTTCTAGCAAGTCCTGACAAAAGGGCCAAGATCAAGTCACAACTGTCAGCTGTGTTGTTTCCAAAAGACTGTACATTTGTACACTGAGTACACAATCGCATGCACTATATATTTATTAAAGTTGTTGAAAGGTTTGCATCCAAATATGAGAACCAAATTCATCTAAAATTATGGAGACTTCCATCACCCCCCGAGACTTCAGCTCACTGTACTTTGTGTTTGCCACACTGGCAAACTGCAGGTTTCAGTTTCCATCTTTGGTGCTAATGTGGCATTCATGTCATGGAGGGCTGACCATAATTACCAGTTTCTGACCTGTAAGTATTGTTGTGTTTGGGAAACTCTTTTTTTCTAAAAGCTCTGATTTAACTGACCTGACCCTTGATGGAAGTGCCTGAGAAGGCAAACAAAAATGGACACCTCGTGTCAGCCAAATCTGTTGTTCAAGGTAATGAAACCCAATGGATATAGTGTTACATTGTCAATGCACAGTATTTTAAACACACATGACCAACTCTGTAACCAGAGATTTATAATACCCGCAAGTTGTAAACATGGGAATCATTCCCGTCTCTACCATCCATCCCATACACGAACACGGCGTTAATGCTTACTGCTGTGGTGCTTCCCAGAGAGCCCCTGTCATTCAAACAGCACATCAAGCACTAGAACATGTTTTCTGTTGAAGTTTTCTGTAGCCACGCTGGTTGTCACTGCTCAGGCTGGACTTTGACAGTGGATATTTATTTTTTCAAAATGTTTCTATCAAAATTGCATTACGTTTCCCTCCTGAAAAATGCAGCTTTAGTGGTTGCCTTATTCAGTCTTCATAAAAATCCCAACCAATAATGCTGTTACACATTTTTTATTCCACCATGTAAAACCTTCAGTTTCCAAGAGTCACATGTGGTACAGCAGTAAAAGACCTTTCTCCTTTTCCTTAAACACTGAAGTTGTGTCCTGATGGCTGGGATGTATTCATTTTGAAGAATTTTAATTTGATCAAACACACACACACACACACACACACACACACACAACATGTACACCGCATTTCATAGTGGATTGTCACCAGTTATGCAGTGGGATTTACTGCCTTTCATTTTCCCATTTTTCAAAGAATGTTGTTTCTTCGTTACATCGTTTCTTGCCCGTAATTAACCACATTTTTATAACTGTTGTCAGCCTCAAAGGGTGTCTTAATTAATGAAGACAAAATAAAAAGGTGTGTTTGCTGAGTTTGTGGGTTTACCCTCTAACGAAGAAATCCTTGTTTTACTCAGCTGAGAAGCCGGAATAGGTCTGTTCTGAATACCAATGTAATCCCAAATGCATGAACCTACAGAGATAATGTAGACGTAATCAAGGTATCTTTGCTCTATGATGACTAAATTATAAGAGGCTAGTGGGAAGAAAAAGCAGGAGAGCAGCATCGACCTGCCTTTTTACCCAATGTATGGTTTTTAAATGTGCTCAGGTACCCAACTTGCAGCACTGACACTTTTGTCCCTCTTCGTTATGTGTGCAATCACTTGGCTTTTGTTATTAGAATGAAATTGCTTTTATTTCTTGGGGGAGATGGGAACAAGGTCTAGCAACCTGTCAGGGAACAGATCTTTAATCACTGGCCTTGAGTAAACCTTAGGAGTTTTAAAGATGTTTTAATGACCTGCCTTGTCGCCACATTGTTCACCCTCTGACTATTAGAGCCAGGAAGGACAGCAGGCTAATTGAAGTGTCACTCAGTGGAGAATTGTATTTTCTTTCTCTCTCTCTATTTCCCTCTCTTGCCCTCGCCTCTCTGTTGATTGATTTAACCCTCATCCTACCGACATATTTAACATACAAGGACTACCAACTGGGGTCCCAAGAATAGACTACTGTAAGAAACAACCATCATAGCAAAATGTTAACTTATTTCTTCTCAAAACATTATTAGTTATGTAATTAATGACATCTGAAAAAAAAACCCAGATTATTATTTTTAGGAAAGTTACAGTTAATTACCCCTCCTTCTCACCCTCTGCAGCCTCAAGAATTGTTACAGTTGTGTTTTTCCCCCCACACTCACACCATGTCCTGATCATGCTCTGACGGCATGTCAATCATATGCATTACACACTATTTTACAGTCTTGTATAACAGAACATAATTTCAGAACAAAATAATCATAACAGAATTTGGTAGCCATAAAACATTTTATTATGACTTTGAACATCCTTTTACCTTAGGAAGAGTAGTATTTAGGGTTGTAGAAAGATATGCTCCCATGCAGCAGACACAGATTTCCTCATGTGCTGTATGTTCCCAGGGTTCTATGTTCCCCAGTTTAATATTACTATATATACTGTATATATAGAGGTGGGGAACATAGGAATGATCCCTGCTGCATCTGTCATGACAGGTGAACCCAAGTGCAGACACAGAGGAGACGGGAAAGAAGTTTAAAAAATATTTATTGCAGAGCACGGGGGCTGGGGCAGGGGCAGATAGGGGCCGAGGGAGCAGGTCCAGAGTCTACGATCTGGCAGCGTGGACGTAGCAGGGCTGAGTATTAGTAGAGGTCTTGATTATTGAGACATGGTGCAGCTGGTGGGGCTCTGCTCTGACACCTGTCTCCACTTAAACAAGTGGGGGGGTGTATGATGGCGGATGATCTATGCGGAAATAGGTGCTTTTGACTGGGAACCCCCAATACATTGGTATTTATAAAAAGCACCAGTTAAAACAGATACAGAAAACAATCATTTTAAGTCATTAGGAACAAAATGATTGACAAAGTCATGAAAAAAAAAGATAGAATGAGGCACCTTTGAGATGACAAAAAGTATACCTTTGGTGTCTGCGGGTACCCCAGTCAGTAGGATGAGGGTTAATTGCTGTAGACACTTCTTTTCCATAACTTTCCACTCTTTTTCACTTTCATTGTGGAGACAGGAATAAGGTCAGACATGTTGTCTGTATTTTTTTGGGAATTTAGGGGATTTTAGGTACATTCTACAACTTACACATGGTGACACCTGAATGTTTTCCTGGCTGATTCCAGTATTTCTAAAGGAACCAAAGGATCCCACACACTGATGATACTTTATTAAGTTAATTGTCAGCCTCAGACCTTCATCGAGTAAACACAGGTTGTTCTAGATCTGCTACTGAAACGACAGGAAGCTGTTTGGCTTCATAAGCTACAAACACTTAAGCCAAAACATCAGTGGTACTGTCTATAATGTGAATTCCAGGATATTAAATGTTGATCTGCAATTTTCTGTAGTGGTCCCAGTAAGATTTGTTCTTCAAGTGTACTGAAGTAGAATATCACATGAAATGGCTAAGCTACGTTTGAGTCAAACAATGTTATAAATGCAGTTGCAAGAACAATACGCTCCTTTCGATGCGAAGGAGCAGCGGCTCTACTCTGAGCTCCCTCCGGATGTCCGAGCTCCTTACCCTGTCTCTAAGGGTCAGCCCAGCCACCCTTCGGAGGAAACTCATTTCGGCCGTTTGTATCCGCAATCTCATTCTTTCGGTCATTACCCAAAGCTCATGACCATAGGTGAGGGTTGGAACGTAGACTGACTGGTAAATCGAAAGCTTTGCCTTCCTGCTCAGCTCCTTCTTCACCACAACGGTCTGGTACAATGCCCGCATTAATGCTGATGCTGCACCAATCCGCCTGTCCATCTCGCGCTCCGTTTTTCCCTCACTTGTGAACATGACTCTGAGATTCTTGAACTCCTCCATCTGGGGCAGCAGCTCACTTCCAACCAAAAGGGGGCAATCCACCATTTTCCGGCAGAGAACCTCAGACTTGGAGGTGCTGACTCTCATCCCAACTGCTTCACACTTGACTGCAAACCGCCCCAGTGCATGCTGAAGGTCACAGCCTGATGAAGCCAACAGAACTACATCATCAAAGAGCAGATACACAAATCTGAGGTCACCAAACTGGACAATCTCTTCCCCCTGGCTGAGCCTTGAGATCCTGTCCATGAATATCACAAACAGAATCTGTGACAGGGGCAGCTCTGGCGAAGTCCAACACCCACTGAAAACGTGTTTGATTTTGTGCCGAGAATGCGGACACAGCTCTCACTTTGGTTATATAGGTACCGGATGGCTTGTAGCAGCGACCCCGGTACCCCATACTCAGTACCCCTCACAGGACCACCCGAGGGACACGGTTAAAAGCCTTCTCCAAGTCTATAAAACACATGTAGACTGGATGGGCAAACTCCCATGAAACCCTCAGCAGTCCTGCAAGGGTAAAGAGCTGGTCGACTGTGCCACGGCCAGGACAGAATCCACATTGCTCCCCCTGAATCCAAGGTTCGACAATTGGTCGGAGTCTCCTTTCCAGCACCCTGGCGTAAACTTTCCCGGGGAGGCTGAGCAGTGTGATACCCCGGTAATTGGAGCACACTCTCTGGTCCCCCTTTTTGATGATGGGAACCACCACCCCAGTCTGCCACTCCACAGGCACTGTCCCCAACCTCCACGCGACACTGAAGAGGCGTGTCAGCCAAGACAGCCCAACCAAGTACAGAGCCTTCAGCATCTCAGGGCGAATCTCATCCACACCTGGCACCTTGCAACCGAGGAGCTTTTTGACTACCTCGGAGTGATATGGGTGAGTCTTCTCCCAAGTCTTCAAACTCTCATCATCATACATATACATACATATAAATTTTAAGAGGAGATCTAATACATTTAGATCTAAGCACACTCTTTCTGTATCACTGTGCACGGTATGTATCACATCATGTAGAATTGTTTGGAAATGCAGCATGGGTAGAACCTGAGCCCAAGGGCACACAGAGTGACCCAGTGAAGTGTATGGATTTCTACTCCAACCTTGCAGTCTTTGGCTTTTGTTTGTTTACCCATAAGGAACATTCCCTTCCTCTTCCCCCAAGTGTCACTTCATATTTTAATGATTTCTTATTTTAATTTATTGATTAGATACAGTCAAACTGTTGACATTTGGGAGCGGATCGCGAATTGACTGAGATATATTGCACAGGACAACTGTCAAGCTGCTCCTGTGTGTGTCTGGCATATAGTCCACCAACAGTTCAAATGGCCTTTTCCTGCTCTGCAAAACTGTGGCGACCAACAGGCATGAAGCAGCAGCAGGCTTTTCACAACAAGGAAAATTTCTTACAGTGATCCCCAGAAGATTAGCATTTGTTTGGGTTGAGAGGCAGGCAGAAACCATCTTGTGTTCAGGTAAGAAGGAGGCTGACAGCTTTGATAGAATTCATTCACTCCTATACTTCCAGCCTTTCATGTATTACATAACTTACGTGTGTGTGTACTTTACATTATCTTAAATACACTGACTAAAAACCAAAGAGTTTTCATATAATAAAACCCATTTTGGCATGCATGCACATTTAGCCATAATCTGGCACATGCACACAGAAACCTGGCAGATCCCAAAGGGACTTTGTAATTATTCACAAATAAACTGAAAATTCTTCAGGCAGACCACAGAGAGAGAAATGATCCCATTATGATTCTAACATTCACAGTTTTAACACATATTAAATAGATGCTGATATGATGGTGTGTACTGACATGACAACCCATGTAACTATAGTACAAAGACAATCTTACTGACCCTCTTTAGTTTCTTTAATGTTTTGAAATGATTTTTGGCCATTCCATATTATCATATGCCTGTTTCACCAACTACTCCACTATATGAGTAGTTGACTACTAAAACCAATGTGCTGCTACTACTTTTTCATAATATGACTTTAGCCAACATCACTAGATACAGTTTGTGTGGACAATGCTTGTACACATTCACACGTTCCACATTCATTCAGGTGAGGTGCCTAAACTATCCCCTGTGCATAATATTACCTTATTTATCAGTATTTGCCAGCACATTGTCATAGCAGGAGCCCAACTGCTTTCTGTTCTTCTAAGGTCATTTGCTGCAGTAAGCCACTGATAATCTGAAACTAACACATCACCGGTGGTAGGCCTTTATTGTGAAACAACCACAGGAAGTGTTGACAATGTTAGTGAGATGACCCAACGAACAGGCAATTTAAAACAATAAATGTAATCCTTTTCAGCACTTTTTGTTAGAAAGATGGTTTGAAATATTCATATGGATGAAATGGATCATTATTACATCTCAAACACTACATGACAAGCATGGTAAAGAGATCAGAAAACAACAAGGACAATCAACAATTAATTGTTGACCTGAACAGAAAAAAAAAACAGGTCAGCACTTACTCCGTCTGTCCTAAACCAATAGAGAGGGCAGTGAGCCAGCAGCCTGGGCAGCTTACTGCTGGTATGTACAGCATTCATGTGTTACATTAAAAAAAACTGTCTGTCACATGAATCAAACAATTTTACGATGCTTATGTTATATTATGTGCTGTCATGTATGGTTGTGGAAATATATATATATATATATATATATATCCTGTTGTTACTATTACTGTTGTTGTTTCTACTTTGCAGAACATTCTGACTAGTAAAAAAAGGTGTAAAAACTTGATGGAAAACAATACACACAACTTTATAATTTCCTCAGGTATTGATCTAATCATCAGCATTTCTTTGCAAGTAATTTGAATGCCAGTCAGTCTGACAGATCTGCAGCTGTTCTTGTATCATAACCAGATAGAAGCATTTCTGCACTTTGAATGGAAAACTGTTTGCAATCATAATTGACATTTTTAACCAAATCGGTTAGTAATATTTCCATAATCCTCCAATACATTGAATGTGAGGGAAATCATATCAGAATGCAGGAATCAACATTGCTCGACACCGGGTGTTGGAGTGAGGGCTCCATCAAGATTTATGACCTTTTAGTAATTATCATCGATGTTGTTCTATATTTATAGCCTAGTCTTATTTGGTATGCATACACATACTTTTACACATACCTTGAAATGAAGCTGAAAAAAACATGGTTAATATAAATTATGTTGTCAGGCTATTCAAACTGTTTGCATAAATTAGTCAAACTGCAAACATAGCATAACGTGTAATTTAATGTACACTTTACAGTGTCAGGTGCATACATTTTTAGCCCTGGTGACCCCAGCAATCAATCAAGCGAAATCTGTAACCCTCCCATGCTCTTCTCACTGAGCCATGGAAACCAAGAGAATTGCTTATCTGCTCCGACCCAAGAAGAAACTTTCCCTTTCTCTGTATTCTCTTTATTTGTTCAATACATCTTTGCAAAGAAGCCCCTTAAATCTGAGAGAAATATGTCAAAGTACATTACACAGACGCTCACAGCAGCTAAAAGTAAAAATTTTAATCCTGGAATGATCTTGAAAACCACTTCAAGTCATCTTGGAAAATCTATTACCCTGACAGTCTCACAATGGAGGCTTCAACTGTGCCTTAACTTACCAAAAAATAGTGGCTGTTGAGCCTTGAGCCCAAACTTGAGCTACATTTTCTTTTTTAATTTTAAAGGTCTTTTGTGTTGTTTATATCCTGCTGTTGTGTCCACATGTTCCCAGATGTATACACACTATGTGCCTATTGTTTGCATTTTATCAGAAAAATTCAGGAAAATGCTGTTGGACCTGCAGCCTACTGTATCAGACCCCATGTGGGCCTTTGTGAATGGTTGTGGGCTGTTACCATAGATAGCTGTGGTTTCTTTCCCCCAGTGTTGACAGTCCAGAAGGTCAACACCTAGATCGCAAGATGTTCATTAGTGCTAGATCAGAATCGGCTTTATTGTATTTATATGTGTACACATACAAGGAATTTGACACAATTTTTTTTGTTGCTTTCAATGTTACACACTAAGTTCCAAGAACAATTTTCAGGAAGATAGAAATAGACATACAGCTAAAAACAAGACCAACAAAGCTGAACAAGACAGGTAAAAATAAACATAGAACTATTATGTACATACAAGTAGGTGAAAAATATAGATATATATATGAATGTATATAAAAGCAACAGTTAACAGCAACAGACAATATCTATATACAAGTCAAGCTGTTTCTGTAAATTGTAAACAAGTATACAGTTCAGAGTGCAAAGAGTGCTGAAATTAATATCAAATGATTAATGTAATAGATTATTTTATATACATGAAGTAAGTGGTTTTGTGCAGTATATACATGTATGCATGTGTATACAGTGTATAGCAATGTATATATTATTTGACAAGATATTTGACAATCACAATTACACACTGTTAAAAAACAGTTGTGTCCAGGGTGTGATGGATCTGCAGTGATAGTTCCTGCTTGTTTCCTGACTCTGGACATGTATAAATCCTGAATGGAGGTTAGGTTGGCACCAATTATTTTTTCTGCAGTACTGCCCATGTTGCAGTCTGTTCCTGTCCTGTTTGGTGGCTGATCTAAACCAGACAGTGATGGATTTGCAGAGAACAGACTGGATGATTGCAGTGTAGAACTGGATCAGCAGCTCCTGAGGCAGGTTTAACTTGCTGAGCTGGTGCAGGAAGTAGATTCTCTGCTGGGCCTTTTTGATGAGGAGTTTAAGCCCTAGGAGATTGTGGATCCCAGAACCTGCTGTTCAGTATGGTGATGGGGGGCAGTGTTAGGGGGCTCCTCCTGAAATCCACTGTCATCTCCACAGTTTTGAGCATGTTCAGCTCCAGGTTGTTCTGACTGCACCAGAGAGCCAGCTGTTCAACGTCCCATCTGTATGTTGTCTGCAAACTTCAGGAGTTCACGTCTCCTGAGCTGCAGTTGAAGACAAATGTGTGTGTGCATGTAATATTGTGTGTTTACAATCAGGATATATTCAATAAATGTTATAGAGTTGATGACGTGGTCTGAAAAACAGACCTATATATAGCGGCATGTAATAGATAAAAAAGGTATGCATTTTGAACTTGAAAGCTAGTGGCACATAATGACCCATATCAGACAATGAAAGTAAAATATTTGCTTTTGGTTTTTAATAAAATATATAACCTATGACAAATCACAAGTCCAACCCTATTACTTTACAGAATTTGTTATTTTAAAATGATCATTTAAAAAAAAGAATACATTCAGGACAGGATTAGAATGGATTTATATTTTAAATGATCATTATTAACAATAATAAAAAATTATAACTAAATATTGTTTCTAGAGCAACAACAGTAAAGTTTACAACAGCAATGTAACTGTATACACTCAATAATATCTCACTGGAAACAAATCTAAAATGTCTGTAAGATAAATAATATTCCTGAGTGAAGTTTAGAAAGAATGAAGACACACATCAGTCAGTATCAGTCCTTCCTCCAGTTGCAAGCCAATAAACCCTGCTTTACAACACTGCTCCACAATTTTTGCTTACTCTCTAATCAAGTTTTACTTGTGCCAGACATCATTTCAAATTGGTCTTACAATAGATGATTGACACTTTATTGATATATTATAGCCCTCCTACACTCACTGGATGAATGCATCATGGGTTCTCACTGATCATGGGCAAACTCAAAGAATTACATTGAAACAAAAAATAAATTTGGGGAGAACTTTCATTTCACTGCATTAATCCTTTCTATCAGTAGTAAGGGCAGGTTGCTTTGTCTCTGAAAATCATTTAGCTCTATTGAGCCATGTATTCCTATAGATCTAAGTAGTAATGACTTCTTGAGCTTCTTTAATGATAAAATTCTAACTATTAGAGAC
>LKNJ01007380.1:0-13231 GCA_002120245.1 Maccullochella peelii
TATGACATTATTTTGATCCCGCGCGTATTCATTTGATTCATTTTTGGTTGCATTTATCCATTTATTTGTCTGTCTGGTTTTTATAGTTGTATGTGTAGTTAGTAATTTAATAAACTTTCATTCATAAAGATCTTGATCACTATGTCGTTTGTGTGTATTAAGTATTAAGGTCACTGTACACAAGTCAAGAACTCTGTAGNTCCACTTAGTGATTTCATGTGTTTACACGAGTTAACACAACTTGCCAACTAATCATTCACTGCGTCATCCGGTATACAATGGTCTTCATTTCATGTATTGTCTGTCGTTGTATTCAGAATTTCATTCATACGTCTCTTAATTGTTCATCGCTGTGTATTCATTTGATTTGATTCTTAGTTCTTTCCAAGCTTATTTAGTTTATTTGTTTTCATTTATAAATCTTATTGTGTATGGTTATGACATTATTTTGATCCCGTGCGTATTCATTTGATTCATTTTTGGTTGCATTTACTCATTTATTTGTCTGTCTGGTAGTTATAGTTGTATGTGTAGTTAGTAATTTAATAAACTTTCATTCATAAAGATCTTGATCTTAAGGTCACTGTACACGAGTCAAGAGCTCTATAGCAACCTTTAGACTGAGACTGAATTAATTAATTGGCTATCCTTTTTCAAGGGTGGTGCCCCGAGGTGAATTTAACGTTAGTTAAATTCTGTCATTTAATATAAATATTGATTATTTCTGATAGCTGAAGTTGAGTGTCATAGCTCTACTTCAATTTACACACATGCGTATTAAAACCCAGGTATTTGGTGCTGCTGTGTAAGACTAATATCGTTAGTTATTTTGGTTACCCGTATTTGATAATATAACTTTAACGTGTTTATACTACACAATGTAACAATCAGATAACACTACATTACAATATGTGGCTAATTTCTTCCACACCTTCCACAAATCTCTCTAAATCTAGGAGTTTCAGTCATGACCACTGCAGAGGAACCTGGGAGTACAGATGTTCAAACTACTCCAAATCCAGAGATTCCACCTGTACACCCCACAGACCAGCCTGGCTCTGAAACTTAACCATAACCACTACAACCTCTGCCGGGAAACCTGATACAAAATTCTGTGAAGGAAAGACCACTGGGCTTTACCCCAACCCTGATGACTGAAACTCTTCTTCAATGACATTACCTATGTCCAAAAATATCCCTCTGGTTTAGTCTACCAAAATAACTGCAAATGCTGTAACTACCACTAAATGGGTGTGCATCATTAATATTACTATCAATGAGTATAATATATACTTATTAACACAAAAGGTGTATTACTAAAAGCTGTGTATTAGTTCTTTTTATTCTTCACTGTTTGGGAAAAAGCTCTGTCTTCTATGCTTGCTTTACTCTATTGTTAAGCTCTTGTTATGGTTATTGTAATAAAGTGTGGTTGTACGCCTCCTAGTTGTGTCACAACACAAGTCAGAGAATAACCCAGTAACCTTTTGGGGTTTTTTCCCAATACAACATATTACAGGGAAATTGTCATTTCATAAGTGTATTGTCCAGAAGTAAATGTTCTCAAATACATCACATGACAACAAGTACACCATTAAAAGGTATTTGTTTGTATTTTTAATCAATGCATGTGTAAATACCATTACAAATCAGGATTCCTTTAATGAGTCAGTCAGTAATAGTATAGCATTCTTTAAAAAGAACTTGATTCAACAGGAAATAAAATACATTTTTAAATATCACAATTCAGCATTTTCCCAGTAAGGAGCATATTTTTATAGTCTGTTATGAGCAGCCAAAAAATATTTATGCAGTCAATTAATTCAAGTTATATGTACCATCAGTCATTTTAAGTAGTCAGTCATTTCATAAAATTATACCATCATGATTTTAAATAAAAAAATCATCACAGTAGTCTACCACAAAATCTTAATCACAAATGCATAGGAGCTCCACATAGTTATCCCGTGATCATTTCATCGCTACAAGGTCAATTCTCTATGTCATCAAACAAGTGTGAAGACTATATGGCTCTAAAATGCAGAATCACATCATTTTGTTTGAAATTAAGTGACTATACAGCAAGTCAAGGTCCCGTTGGGTGCTGTTGGAATTATGCGGACTAACAATAACACAGACCTTTTGAACTGCATTTGTTTGACTTGTCACCCATACTGTCTATTCCTTAGAGCTCATGGACAGAGCTGTGAGGCTCAGGGAGCTTCTGAATGTCACAGTTTTGAATCAGACTGAAGTAAAATACTATAAGCTCCTCATAGTTCTTTTTGGAAATCCTTTCATTGATGCCATGGAATCTAAGAAAAAGAAGAAAAAAAACTTTCATTTAAGGTATTTAAGAAGAAGAAGAAAATACGTTTCCTTCATTCGATACTGTTCTTGCAGGATAATGGCTTTTTATTACCAAAGCTGAGGGGTAAACTGGGCAAAAGGTTAGTTCCATACATAAAACTCTTCTTTCTATATAGAAGTTTGTGACCTAAATTTGTGACGAACAGCAGAAAGCTCTTTTTTTGTTCAAGAAGTTGCCTTCTGGTTTGCTAGATATTATTCTGCACAAGCAGTATATTATAATGACTGCAGCATGCTTTGTTAAGACTATTTTTATTCAGTGTTAGACTAGTGCTAGATTCTTACCTCTGAGCATCACCCGGTTTAAACCAGACAGGGGCGAAGCGATAAATATCACTGGTCAGGTCTCTGAAGTGTCGACTGTCTGTGTTCCCAATACAGATACCTGCACATTTAAACGTTATATCAAAACACTTATGGAATACTTTGACCTTAATAACCACATTTTTATACAATTTAAATCCATATGGATTCTACCTGGTGCAACTGTAACTGTTGGAAACATGTCCAACACAGTTTTCTTTATGATCTGGAAGCCAAAGGACTTTTCATCAGTAGAGCTGACAGGCAGAGGGTCAAACCCATCAACAAGCTCCATCTTCACTCGCTGGTCCCCCACTATAGACTGGATGAGGTCCAAGACCTAGACGAGACAGCAGACATCTTATTCACGTCAGAATATTTATGGTGAGATGTCAGGAATTCTCAAAAATTTTACTCTACCTCTTGTAATGACTGAGCTGAGTGGATTCTTAGATTTACGTAAGCTTCAGCGAGGGAAGGGATGACATTCACCTACAGAGAGGGAAAGAATTTAAGATTTTTCTAAGGAAAACTGAATTGCTTGCAATCTAATTTCCTGTGAACAACCTTCGATTTCATAATAAGTAACTGTACCTTCACTCCTGCATTAAACATGGTGACTGCTGTGGTTGTCCTTACAAAAGCATTAGTGTCTGGTTTTCTTTCTAGTACCCTGCAACATAAAACATACTGAGTTATTCCAATGGACACAATCAGAAGAAAACATGCTGAATTAATTTTAGGATGTACTTACCTGCCAAGGAGTGGGGAGAACAGCCACAAATTCGACATTATGAACTTCATTGGGAGCCCGAACTGAAGTCAAAGAATGAGTAACTGAGTAACAACAGGGAGAGATCTAACATGCTACTAGTTGTGATGAGTAGGGCTGTCATAATCATGAAGTTTTAGATGACGATTGTCATACAAATAATGTGATTAACAATACAATCATGCTTTTTCAACACTTTGTTGTTCTGTATTTCTCATCTAAAGCATTATTGTCCTATTTCAGTCATTGCGGGTGTATGTGTGTTAATGTCGCAGCCAAAATGTATTTTGTAGTAACACACAAGTGCAACAAGATGACAGCAGCTACATTTGAAGTATGAGAACCATGCAAGTCACTGAATTTTTCACAACACAGCCCTGTACATGTTTCACAATAAAGGAAATGAAGGGATTCTGTCCACTGAAACACTAGAGGGCTTTTAATTTGAAACAGATACAGGAAATGTTGAGCTTGTATTAACGACATAATGCAGTAACAAACATTTAACAGGGCAAATGGGAAAACAAATAAACTTCAAATAAACCACTCGCTCTGCTGCAAGACAGTTAATTCATGTAGGACGTTTGATTTGATTTAAAAAAGTTAATATGCAACAGGGAAAAACAAAGCCATGTTTTCATCCTAGCATTTTTATGTAAATTATCTAATTAGAAGGAAGGGACACATTTTCAACACAACTTCCACAATATTGCTAAAAAGCTTTTACACTCACACTACGGTTGAGGTGCTTTTTTTCCTTTTGTCCATGAAGAGTTTATGCGACAAATAGGCAATGGAAACGTATTTGTTGAATAACATTGTCCAATTACATTGCACAACAATTTTAATCTGCGTTTAAACTGTAAGCATAACACTGCTACACCCGTAGGGGAGACTCTCTGCCATAAATCAAGAGACCCATTACTGGCATCTCTCTGTCATCATCTTGCTTTGGAAAGCGAAAAATACGGTGCCATATGAGCTGAAACACTTGAAGAGCCTACCCAGTAGCAGTAAGGTTATTGGTGATGAGTAGTTGGTTCCTCTCACCTTATGGGCCAGATGCTCAAAGGTTCCACGTTCAGGCCCATGACCAAATAATCTCGGCATGGGGTTCTCCTCTAGTCTGAAGAAATAGCATGACACAGTCCAAGTGTTAGATTTTGGCATTTTGTTCCAGGAGTGGTAAAAATGTAGAATGTAGTTAAACATATGGTACAGCATGAACACAGAGACTAACCAAAATTCCTCCTAGGGAAATTAAATGAAAGAAAATATTCCTCTCACCTTTTGACTGCCGCAGCCAAGACCCCAATGGTGGTCTCACTGGGAGGCATTGAGGAGTGACCAGGGACCATAGACACACTAAGCTTTACCGTGGCCGAACCCTTTTCACTTATCCCAATTCTACAAAACACGTACACACACATAAAACACAGAATTTACAACAAATATCTATCAATCATATGTATCTTTTCACATAATTTAAGGGAGACATGCAATTTTATGCTATGCTTGTGAGTTCTGTTGTGATGTCAGGGTTGGCCAAATGATTTACATTTTACCATCCAAAAGCTGCAAACTATCATGCTGAGTTGTTATACTAGAGCATGCAAGGTCCTCACAGAGCAGCAGGTGCTTCAAGACCACTGATGACTCCATCAAGTACAGCCAGGCCCTCATCCAGGACAAATGACAGCTGCACACCACGATTCTTCAGTACACGCACCATGCTCATTGCCCCCTTGTAACCACTGACCTTGAAAAAAATATTGAAGGACTCAGACATTCAAATATGATATTTTAAATCTTTTTTTAAGGTCACAATTTCAAAAATGTACAGTTTTAGGATCAGTTAAAGTACTTCTTCATCATGACCAAGACCGATGTAAAATCCTCTGCGTGGAGCATAGCCTTTTATCAGCAAGTACTCCAGTGCCTGGAGTATCCCCTGGAAGAAATAAAGCATATCAGTTTAGCCCGCAGGCACAAGAAAGGTAAATAAGTATATAACTCAACTCTGTGTCAACTTGTTCTCTCACCATTACAGGGCTCTTGTCATCTATGGTCCCTCTACCATAGATGAAGCCATCTATCTCTTTAGCAGAAAATGGTGGGGCCTCCCAGCCATCCGACTCTGAGGCAGGTACTACATCGATGTGGGCCAGCAGCAGGTATGGCACCAGGTCAGGTTGTGATCCTTGCACCCAAAACAGGTGGCTGTAGTTGGCCACCAATTCATGATGAACTAAGCTTGAAGAGAAAACTGTTGGGAAGGCTGACACAGGAAGAAGAGTACAAGCTTAAATTGGGAACTCTGTCGATATTACACAATCTCTAGAGTCTGCAAAAATAACCCTGAGGTTATTTTCAAAGGTCAGGATTATCTTTACCACAAAGCCTGTGTTGGCCTGTGTGTGGTAAAAAGATGGTATTGTTTGCATTACGGCAAATGGAGGATTCAGCGTCTTTGGAGCTTAACCCATACAAGGGACTAAAAGTCATGATATCCAAGTCTCTGTTGCTTCAATGGTGAATTATTTTTTTAATCTGTCTCCTGTGAGTCCCAGAAACATACAAAAGAACAATACTAAATTGCTGGAGTACCCCTTTAATTCTTCTTAAAAGCCATATGACAAAGCCATATCACAAATCTAACACTTTTGACATGTCTGACTTTGTTACACAATATATAGAGCTGAAAGTCGATTAATCAATCAACAAAATGTAATCGAAAAGTAACCAGCAAGGTATTTTGATAATTGATTAATCGCTTGAGTCAAGAAAACATGCCAAATATTTGCTGGTTCGAGTTTCTCAAATGAGGATTGGATGATTTTCTTAAATGATAATAAACTGAATATATTTGGGGTTTTGGGGGTGTTTTTTTCAATTGGTCAAACAAAACAAGCAAAGAGAAAAGTCAAAGTGAATAATTTACTGGTTGAGAAAATAATTGGCAGATTAAAGAAAATAACTCTTAGTTGCAGCCATAATGTACATTTGTTCATTGGAGCACAGCTTAATAAATATATCAGTTGGTTTGGAATATACAAGAACATAACTACAAACATTTAAAGTTTATTGAGAAACCTGTATAACCTGTATAAAATGTCACATGGGTTAAAAGACTGTAAGCTATCCCTTTCCCTTAGTACAAGACGTCTGCTGCTGACACCTGTAAAGTAATATCATTTTGATTATAAATTCCTTAAAGAATATAGTGGCATGAATTTGGCTCTACTGTGTGTTATAAACAAACTGTCAGTCACGGGGGAGTGGCACGGCACTGCACGGCACTACCATTACATCACGTGACTTAGCTAACGTTAGCTCAAGTTTGTAGTTAGCTTAGTAGCTCTCTGTATAACTTACACGGTTGGCATCAAAAATTAACGTTAACGACTGTTAAACGTTAGCTAGGGTTAGCTGGAACTGCTCGGCTAAGTCATGTCGTGTGCCAGTCTGGAGCCGTTGTAAACTACACGGTGAACACACACATACGTATATAAAACAAATCAGTGTCTCATATCTTTTAGTGACAGCTTTACCTTTTCGGAGGAACCTGTCAAATTCAAGCAGCGCGGTGGTGTTGCTCTCCGTCTGTGAGAATGACACTGTGGGGATCCGGATAGCCTCTGGATGAATGAACAGAGATAGTCTTTCAGCTACTTTCCACACTGGGTAACGATAATTTACACTTTACCAAGTAGCAAGCGAAAACTACCTTTAAAATTAGCAAGAAGCTCCTCTCTCTGATGGTGGTCTATGACAAGCGAGATGTTATTCGTCTTTTCCCAATGGGCGAGTTGAAGTCCGACGTTTACGTCCAGTGAAAGAGTCCTGATAGATGCTATAGTAAATAAAAACAGGACTGTAATGAGGAGGCTACTAATAATAATCTTTAAAAACTTGAAGATTTTGAACTTCGGCCCCGAGTCTGTCATTGTAGCCTGTTGTGACAGCGGAACTCGTTTACTGAGAATGTGTGCAGACTGAATTTGTTCAGGATTGTTGAATGAGAGCCGCCTGCTGGCCTGAAAGCAAACAGTCACACCTACTGTATGTACAAATAATGTTATCAGCCTGCCAATGTGTGGCAAGTTTGATTCCATTATGTTAGAAAGCACCAATAGTTCTTGCACTTGTAATCTTCCTCGTGACATGTAGTAGAAGTGATCCCCACTCATTTGTATATCTGCACGTATCCTCCTAGCTCACTTGAGCTAGTATTCACTTGCACAAAAAAAAAGTATGAAGCAAAACATCCTTTATTTAAATACGGTTCAAATATTTAAAAAAAAAAATACAATTAGTGACATTAATTTGTTAAAAAGGCACCATCAAATTACACAATTTGGGTTCAGAAATAGAAAAGAAATTACAGCACTCATTATTTTTAAATTTGAGGAAATCTTCAGCCTCAACTGAATCTCTGTTGTAACGACTGTTTCAACTACAGTGGAGCACTTTGGTAACACATCCATAAGCAAAACATAAAAATGTAAAACTGGACTTGAGGTATGCTCCCATACAGACACACAAACACAGTAAACAACAAAACAAAGTGTTTAAAGTAATATGTGCTCAATGAAGAAATCCCAGGACAATGTCATTATGGCTTGCATCAACAAAAAAGCATCTCGCATCTGCAAGTCAACGTAGAGGATTTAAAAAAAACCTGACTACTCCTGTCCAGAAAGCACTGGTGTGTCCTGTGTCTCAGCCTGACGAAAAAGCCCCTGCTCACTGTCTGACTCCTGGTTTAGAGTGTCCAGTAAGGCCACAAACGGACTGAATGAGTTGTCCTCAACACAAACATAAACGAGGTACAGGAGGCACGCCACAATGAGGAAGACCAAAATCTGTATCTGGATGGGCACAAGACGGCGATCCACCTCTTGTCTCTCCAGGGTCGTGGGACTGGCGGGAGTGTCTGGGTACGCGTACTGGATAGGTCTCCCTGCTGCACCCTTGATGGGTCTCCGACGAGTGGCGCTGAAATACAACAGGGTATATGTGCTGATAATCCAATCACAAAACCACCTCCATGTGTCGGTATGTGCTAGTAAGCAATAGTGTTGGTATGGCACTTACTAGATCCCTGTGGGTGTGGCCTCAGTGTCTGGAAACATGTCCTTGAAAGTATCTTTCACAGGCTCCCAAGGAAGCTAGAAAAGAAAGCAGGAATTACTGACAAAGTGGACCAGAGAAATATATTCCCACACAGCAGAGTCCCACAGAGACAGAGGCCCAGCAAGTCAGGTAGAAATGAAGAAAAAGGGTGATCGTTAATTTAATGACCAGAGATCTGACACATACTGCCAAAATATTAAAATAGAACAACTGTTAAGGTTATTGTGTATCATTTTCCAGTTTGGGTTACGCATAGTAGCACTGACATATTAAAGGAGTTGCACCAAACAAAGTGTGTTCTTGTAGATAATGCATACACCCATCAAGTGATATGAAATAAAAACAGAAAAATAAAAGTCAGCAAGAAGATGCATGTGCCTTCATTCCCCATTTATAAGGGGATGCCTTGGGAGTGTAGTACAGCGTCTGGTTCTTCATGGTGCACTTGTTCACAATTGGCATGTCCAGCTAAGGAAAGGAGACGTAACAGATTATGATACACTGGACTTCTGTGGTCTGAATTTCCTCCCGCCTGCAGTGAACCTCTCCAACACTTTAACCTCCACCAAAGTTTGAGCTTAAAGTGTGGCTGAACAATGTGAGCACTACTGACCCTATTGGACCGTGACCAATGTTCCTGCACATTGCTCCCATTCAACTCTCTCTCAGTGTCTGTGCTAGTAGAGAGTGACCTCCGACTCTCCATCTGTTGTTTAGAGTGACAATGTACATTACTAAGCAAGTACTCTGGCAGTGATTACTCACAACAACAAAAAAATGAAATGACAGGGTAATTTAAAAAGATGTGGACTGTGGATTTAAAAACATGTAGAATTTACTTTCCTCCTCAACCATTTGAGTGATGCTGAAGGCCTGAGAGGAAAATGCTGAGCAACCACTGGGCATAACTGATTGTGATCCAGATGCAACCTGCAAGGATTAGTATTATTATCATATAAACAGCAACACAAACATGCATCATTCATCACATAATCTATACAGCAGTGAGATACCAACGTGTGTCACTGTAAAACAAAATACATCCCATTTGTGGCTTGAGAAGGACGCACAATAGAGTTAGACAGTCTAAGCAAGGAATGCAGAGAATTTCAAATCGACAAAAAAAGTGAAATAAGACCAGCATACCCCTGATCCTAATCCTGAGCGTTGATCTACAGCGGATGCTCTACTAATTCCTATGGGAATCTGTGAGCAGTGAGACCGACTCCGCTCTGATGATTTTAACGCATTCCTTGAATTCCACTTGGGACTAGGTTCCCTGTTTCTAGAAACACGGGCACGCTACAAAAGACCAACCCAGTCAAACACAGGAAAAGAAAAACACATCAGTGTCCCCTGAAAATTCAGTTTGACAGAATTTTGTACAAACGATATGAACATCTGTAGTATTTACCAGCCTTGATGAGGGTAAAAAGCACTGGGGGTATACAAAATCACCATTCTGAAAATGCAACTCTACCTGTGAAAAGAAAATATATATACACTAACACTCAAAATGCAAGTGCTTGTTATTCCGAACACCTCCATTTAAAACCCAATGCAAGGTTTAAAACCAGTTGCAAAATGTAACCACTAAGTGGCACTGTAGGGAAGATTTATTTCAATACAGCTAGTGATGGCAAAAATGCAGGAAGATCTATTACCCAACCAAAGTATATATTTTTTTAGATAATTCAAGAGATACTATTCATTAACAAAGAAACTCAAAACCAAAAATATCAAGAACTTCAGTTTTCTCACCTGGCTACTCTCTTGTTGGGCCTGGTCTGACTGTTCAACTGTTTCTTCTTTTGCTCCTTCAGAACCTGTACAAGTCACAGAAAGCAATACAAAGCATATGATTATCTAATGCCAACCATAAAAACTAAAAATCTAGATAAACAAAATCAATAGCATTTCTGGTAATACCTGACTCTTCGTCCTCCTCTTCCCCATTTTCCTCTTCTTCACTGTCAGAGTACAATACGCCTTTCTCTGCTCCATTCAGGCAGTCGTGTCCATCAGACTGAAGCAGTTTCCTGAGCTTCTTCTCATACAAGGCCCTGGTGGAGGCTAGCATAGATAAACAATACTATAGCAATTAAGACAGGGGCAAACACACCAAAAAATAGAGTGAAGAGGAACATTACATCCTAACACATTCATTAAAACACCAATTTCAAGACAGTATTAAGCGCAACCTCACCTACTATGGGCCCAGCTTTAACCCCGTGTGCGAGCAGTGCGACCTTGAGGTCATCATCAGTCAAACCACTCGGGTCGGGCATCTCTGCATCCTCTGGACCCTTGTCCTTGTCCTCACAAAACAAAATTTTGCTGAATTTAGACAAAGGCTGCAGTTTGAACGCCAACAGTTTCCAGGTGTGGGATATAGAGCATAAAAAACAGCTGGAGGCTGCAGTTAACAATATATCAGAGGGCCTGTATTATCAGCTGATACAGGCTAATCAGATATCAACGGGCAGATACCTACAATAGGTTTATTGTTCGACTGTAAAGCACTCTACTTATCTTTGTCACTGCTCCTCATAACAAAACTTGAATGATCCCTCCTGAAAAACACTCCACTATCAGTAGGGCTGAAACTAACCATTATTTTCGATTAATCTGTCAGTTATTTTTTTGTTTAATATATTAATAGATTGGTCTATGAAAAAAAATGCCATTAAAGTTTCCCAGAGCACAGGGTGACACCAGCAGTCCAAAATCCAAAAACATAATAATAAGGACCAGAAGAGGTTTTGCATGAAAAATTACATTTCAGCACTATATACCAGCATTGGGTCTACAGTGCAAATCTTGCAGCAGTTTCTAAATTTTAAACTCTAACCTGACTTAACGGTACAGTTGATTTTATAGTGGATGTTCTGCCCACACAGACTAAACATGGTCTGCCCAAACACAGCATAGAAACAAGTTCCAGAATTAAAGTGCTACTGCTCTTCCTGGCACACATAAATGACTGTGACAGGTGTGGCAAACACACGCACACGACTGTAATGCCAGCAGCCAACTACAGCAACGTCTCATGGAAATCTATACCAACAACTATACAGCTGGTGGGCTCAGTGGTCAAGGACCTCAAATGCTACAGCAAGCTGAGAGGACTGTTTGGTAGCCAGTGACCCAAATCTACCCCTCCTCCCCTCCACAGCTGCTGACCTTGCATGCAGCATCGGTTTAATGCAGTTCATGCCAATTATTATTATGCAGAACGACCCCTCATTATCAAATCAAATCGTTGATGTCCTTGAAGGCAGCATTGATGACAAGTCTTATAACAGACAACATATTTGTAATGATTTGGAGTAATTTCTCAGACATGTCAAGTAGGCTAAGTAGGAAAACTGTCATAACTGGTCTTTCAAATTAGATTGATTACCCAGTGATTGCATTCAGTATCATACTGTTAAGTTACAGCAAGTGGTGATTGAGAGGAGAACGTGTTTTACTCCGCAAAAGACACTTATAAAAAATATTATGGCAAAAAACACCAAAAGGTTTGATCAACTCACTGCCACATCTTGTACTTTACTCTCCTCGTCGTCATCGCTAGAAAAATCCGCTGCGTTTTTCTGATCGATGTATTTTAAGTGCAAGTCCACATACACTTCCTTGTTGCTCTTGGCAGGTGGCAGCGCGACATTGTGGGCAACTAAATCTGACTTCAGTTTAGATTTAGAGAAATAAGCGGGGTCCTCCTCAAACAGCGGCATGTCACGAGGAAGATGCGGACATTGAAAAATAGTTCAACTTCAGTGCTTAGCTGTTCTTTAAATTTGTGTAGAAAAGTAACCCGACAGAGCTTCTCGGAGAAACCCTCCGCATGTGGTCTGCAAATCACACTGGCTGAACTGAGAACAGCTGCAACTGATAATTTGATTGACAGCCAGCAGCTAGCTTTACATACCACTAGTGAGTAAACATACAGCTAAGAGTGTGTTTAGCTAGCTTAGAAGTTCGTTATATTAAAAATTAATTTAAATTAAACCGTAGACCTTTTTATTAAATGATGATTAACTTCCAAATAAAAAAACTGGAAAGGCATATGTGGCTTTGGTTAGTTCTTTATTTGATTGGTTTGTGGCTTGTAATATTAACCTAGCTAGCTAACGTTAGCTACCTGGATGTGTATAATGTAATGCTACTGTTTTTAACCTCAGTTACTCAGTGAATATGGAAGTTTGGGTCTGCCAATATTAAAAAGAATTAATATAATTATTATTATCCAGTCAAATTAAATGGTCTAATTTTAAACGTTTTGACTTGTCATAGAAGGAAAAGCATAGGTGTTACTAATGACAGTAACAATGTCTCCAAGTGTCCCAGTAAGCCATGACATCACTAATCTTATTATTTACAGCTGTGATTTTCCTATTGTGACATGTCAAAATGTCCTTTGTGAAAAAAAGGCCTATTAGGAACCCCAAATATCAAATGTGGTTCATACAGTTAAAGGTGGGGTGGGCAGTATTTTTTTGGCATCATTGGGAAAAAATTCTATAATAACTGTCCACCATATTGTAATTCACATGGTCTGAGAGAGAACCCCTACTACTGCCCCTCCTCTTGGCTCTGTTTTCAAGCTTCAGAAAATCTATCCCATGACTGGAGACTTTGGCCAATCAT
>LKNJ01007381.1:0-12694 GCA_002120245.1 Maccullochella peelii
AAATATAAAACTTGGGAGTGATACACTTGAGTTTAATCTGTTATCTGTCTTCACTCAGGTATGGAACTCCAGTGATTGCTGTGATGTATCAGATCAGTCCGATCAGCTGCAGCGTCCAATCAATAACTGATATCCAATAAGGGGGCTAGTAAGAGTCTTCCGTGAAAGCTGCTTTTGTGTATCTTCACTCGTGGCTGCTCAGATATCCCTCCTCGCTCCTCGAAATAAGACCTTTGGGACGACCTTCAAGATGGCGGACCAGAACGACTTCCGGTTCAAGCGAGGATCGAGGAGATATCAAATAAGAGACTTGGCATGTACCCTCTGCCTCGCCTGGCATGCAACACAACTGGTTGTAAATAATAGGCTGCTGAGCTATTACAGTGCAGCGCTTGTATTGGCTAGTTTTGTACTGAACTAAATGTAACAGGTTGGACGAGCAACAGACTGAACGTACTGAATTGACAACGGTCTGACTCATTGGGCCATATTTACTTACTGTTGTGTACTGAAGTACATTTGAACGGTGAAACGTTCACTGAGAATTGGTGCATTTAGCAGCATTGGAGCTAGCTTTGGGCTTGTGTTTTCATCCAGGTGTGTGTGTGTGTGTGTGTGTGTGTGTGTGTGTGTGTGTGTGTGCGTGCGCGTGTGTGTGTGTGTGTGTGCATAACTCCAGCCCAAGTAGGGCTAAGTTGATTTAATGAAGGTGCCGGCTGGATAATCCATTACAAGTCACAAGTGCTGTCATGGGAGTATGAAGCCTTCCAGCATCAGCCTGCTGACACACACACACACACACACACACACACTTGGATGTCCAGCAAAGGTTTTTTCAACAGATGTACTGAACTGTATCAAAGTTCTCTCAGTCACATTTTATTTGTAGTGTGTAATTTACTCTCTCTTCTATTTCCTTTGTTGTCCCCTCATCTGTCTTTCTTTTTCTCTGACTCTAACAAATCCCGTCCTCTGATAGTTTTTGATTGTCATAGGGTTTTGCCTATTGGTCTATTGAGTCACAGCTGTAAAGGTGTCCTCTCCCCTGGTGGATTTGCTTGGACCTGTTTCCAGAGTAGCACAGATGGGCTGTGAGAGACTTTTTGATCCTGACCCAAATCTAACACCCCTCAAGGTCACTGGGACCACTGGTGTGTGTGTGTGTTTATGCATGGCTGCATGCCTTGATCAACACAGATGTCTAGAACTATCCTTTACACTGTTAATCAACAGTTCAGATGCACACACTGTTTTTTTTCCCAATCCCCAATCTGGTGTCCCCTCAGGGTCAGAGTGCATGGCCCCCTGCTGACAGGACAGCAACGCTGACCTTTACTTGCGATGGAAGCTGACGTCCTTCTGAAATGTCAAGCTGAATGTCAAAGCGTGACCTCAGGCCAGGGGTCAACACTGGGCTAAAAAAAGCTGCTTTTGACATTCGTCAGCCAGAAAGACGCCCAGTCCACCTTCAGACAGTCAGCTGGCTGCTTTATCAGGAACCACTTAAGCCTGGGCCACACCGCCTACCTCTACCTGTGTGTGACGGCTATCTAGCTGAACTGCTGCGGCTCGCAGGCGTGTGGTGCCCACACAGAGAGCATTCCTGCTGCGGCAGAATATTTATATATTTTTTCATGTCTGTGACATGTTCTACAGATGTAGACATTGAAACTGTAGTGAAAGGTGTACTGTTGCTGATTTGATGTCAATATGACTATCACCAGATCATTTTCATTGTCTATTTTTGCAGGGCGTTAGTGTTCCCACTCGATTATAAAAACTACATTATGGAAGAAATTCCATTCTCATCCACCTCCACTGCTTATGTTAGAGCAGCTGCTCTTGAAGAAACAGCTTGACCTTATGGGACATGTGCTTGTTCGCCTTCTTGCCGAGAGTTAGATGACAAGATCAGTGCTACTCTCATGTCTGTATATGCTAAATATGTGGCTAGAGCCAGGTGGCCATTAGCTTAGCTTAACTTAGTGTAAAAACTGGAAGCAGGCGGAAACAACTAGCCTGGCTCTGTCCAGAGTCCAAAAATATGCTCAACTTAGCATAGCATTAAGACTAAGCTAAGCTGTCAGACGCTGAGAATAACAGTCTGAGCCTGTCAGTGGCAAAAAGAAGCACTTTTAGTGGATGGACTTTTGGCAACAGAATACATTAACTAAAAGTATGAAATGGTCAATCAGTAGTGTTAGTGAGTGGATGTTGTATGGTGTAAAATAAAGATAAGTGGAACTAAACCAAACCAAACAAAAGAAAATGTGTGTAAGGGGGTGGGGGAGCAAGTGAGAGAGAGGAAGAGTGGGGACGGCTGATCCTAAATGCATTCTGGATGGACTGGCAAGGGCCGAGACACAAACCCACAGGCCGTGGCAGAGCCAGAGGGCCGTCACACTATTTTCTCCCTCAGGCTCAAGGTCACCCTCAAGGTCTCCGTCCTTCAGTTCCCTTTCCTACCCCTAGTGAACATCCCTCCTGAATAAAGAGGTAAGACAGAGAGAAGCAAAGAGAGACAGGAGTAAAAGTCCTGAGTAAGCGTCGCCTGCTGAGAGAAGTTTTTCCCCACCATCAATCCTCTGTTGGTGTCTGGCTCCTTCGCCTCGTTAGCTAATTGAATAAATGAAAGATTGCTCTCTGCTCCTTGGGCATTGTGTGTCCCTTTGGCTTTGAGATTTTTTTTCCTGATGTTCCTTTCCGTCTTTTCTGTCCTCCCCCACCTATTTTCATGTTGAATTCGCATAAAAATAACATTATAGTAATGACACCAGAGGTAATGTGCGTCCATGCTGATCTATGTGTGTGTCAGGTCCTGAAGGGATGGGTGTTTCAAATGACACCTCCAGATGTGCTGATGAAGAGTGGGGAGAGGAGGTAAGAGAGGATGAGGGGGGAGGGGGAGTGAACAGTTTATTTTAGCGAAGAGAAAGAATTAAAGCAATGAATGGGGGAGGAAAAGAAAAGAAGGGGAGGAGAAAGAGGATGAAGAGAGGAGTAAGGAGAGAAGGACAGAGACAGGAAAAGAAGAAGAAAAGGAGAAATGGAAAGTTCATCATTATTGATAGACTTCTGTAAATGTTGTTGAAAATCAATGTGTTTTAGTGTGTATGCTTTAATAATGCAGAGAAGGGCTGCTGTCACCCAGGCCTGTGCTGCTGTCATTAAACGTTGACGTGCAGATGGTGGGAGCCTGTTAAAGCGCTCACCTCAGTCCTCGACTCCATAGTGTTTACGACCAGCCACCATAATGCACTGCCGGCTATTAATTCTAACCAACAGCCTCTCTATAGAGATTCTGCTCTCTTACTTCACTGACTTTGGTCACTCTCTTAGAGCGTTTTCACACCTAACCTGTTTGGTTGGGTTAAAACGAACTGCGATGCAAACTGTTTCTAGTAGCAGCAGCTAGCCGGAGAACGAACCAGCAATGTTTCTCTCACAGAAATATGCAATAGTCCAGAACAGGACCTTCTTCCTGTATTTACTTTCTTCTTCTTCTTTGGTTTTACTAGCAGACCACAAACCAACATCAATGATGCATGCCGCCACCTACTGTACCGGAGTGTGCAACATCGTGACTGTCTTTCTTGCTCCCACCCCAGACACATCTGACCACTAAGAGGAGTGAACGTTCTCATGTGGTTTGTAGTGATGCATTTTGGTTCGCTTGGATTTTTCTCTGAATAATGCAGAATAATAATAGCACAAATGGCTGTGGAGTGAATTTGGAATGAAAGGAAAGGGAATTTTGAAGGCCCGATATCTCAGCTCAGCTAGCCACTTAATCAGAGAGGAATTGATCTATATATATATAGATCTATATTGATAGAAAATTATCCTAAATGCTGTAAAATATTAGGACTTGTGAGCCAGATTCATAACCAATGAATCATTTTATCATGTTGCTATAATACTGTGCAAATGTGAAATGCCATTCAACTTTGCAGCATCCCTTGGAAATGCTTAGTCATAGCTAGTTGTATTTGGAGGTCATCTGAATTTAGATGACCTTCAAATATAACTATAAGCACTTTTGGCACTGAATTTGACTAAATTAATGCAGTATAATGAAATATCCAAACACAGTTTTGAGCATGGAAATTCATTCTTGACCTTTGAGAAAAGTATGTGTAATGATCAAAAGGTCAGAAGTCCACTTGCTAGCTTTTGGAGTTTTCAACAGAATCTTACAGTCCTGAAGGACCTAAAGAAGGCCCAGGAAAGTGGCCTTTTAGCTTACATCATTCGTTACTTACAAATGAACAGTGTGTTTTTTGGCCCTTCCAAATGTCCCGAAATTTGGTGAAGATGAAATTTGTAGGAGTGATGAAAAAACTCCTGCCAAAAATCCTAACAGGTGAAAAGTTTGTCCATGGCAAAGTGGACATGTCCTATACTGCTAGGTTTGTCTTTAATTATAAATAGACTGAAAGACTGAAAGAAGACGTTTGCCGAATGTAAGAGGAAAATGTTAGGATTTTACTGAGTAAGAAAATGAGGATTAAGGTATTGAGACATTAATAGAGGTGTTTCCGAATAGTCGACTGTTCGATGAGCCGATCTAAGGAGCCTGATTGGACTGCCAATCTCACAGTCGAATGGTCACAGCGGCTGGAAAATGTGGTTATGAAACCAAGGATCATTCCATTCTGGCTATATGGGGGTGCTGAAGGTCTGATTTGACATAGAATTGAGTGGTTTCTCCCAAAACATCATCTGGACCCAGACACCGTCCTGTTCGGACCCAGATGCCGTCCTATCCGGACCTGGACCTATTACGATAAATTGAGAATTCTAAAATTTTGACGGAGCTTTTCTAGCCTTTGCGGCACTGGTTTAGCGGAGACTCACAGACCAGTTGCATGCGTTGTAAATCATCTCACGTGATGCTACTCAGCCAATCAAACAATCAGTCAACGATAAGCAAGACTAGGATTCGACTATAAATTCTTAGTTGGCGACACCTCTAGATATTATTATATTTGAGAGCCTCCTATTAACACCCAGCAAAATTCATATAAGTGAAGTCTACTTTGAATTTTTGAAGATGAAGGTATATGTCAGTAAGCGTTCTTGCTTTCCCATCAAGGCTTTTACATAGACAATCTGTCGGCCATTGTTGACACCCACTGAGCTTTAAATGCATCAGCATGCTTCAAACGAAGAACTTGTCAGATAGTCAAAGAGCATCTGAAACTCTCTCCCCCCACACCTTTGTGATGTTGGAACAACAATTTTTGTAATTTTCCGTTAACAGACCATCCAAAAGTCGCGACCACTTCACGCAGCAATTGGCCAGGTGTGTGCAGGTGAAGTACGCAGGATTTGAACTTTCTCTCTCGTGCTCTCTTCTTTTATTCTCGTCAACACCGCCAAGTGCCACACCGCGAATGCAATCATCACGTCTCACCCCTCTCTGTGGCAGCCGGCCCTTCAACCACCTTCGAGTGGGGTCATTTGGAACAGGTGCAAACACTTTTGCCTTTAGATGCAGTCAGATGACACTTCGTACAAACGGACTCTGCCAGTTGCTATCTCTGCCCTCAGGCCTGCCTCTGAAAAATATAGTTGCATTACCAAAACCCCAATCTCCTCTGAGTGCACTGCTTATACTTGCAAACGTTGTAATGTCATACACTTTTAAGGGTTTGCCTCATTCGGTAACATTTTGTGGATAAATGCTCTTGATATGATGCAATGTGTGAACAGGTTTTTCCCTTATGGTCAGCAAACAGGATACAGTTGATAATAACAGAGCAAAAAGACTTATCATAATCACAGTGAAACATGCTCTCTGGCAGCATATTTGTACATACTGTCTGTTTTTTTTTGTATAGGGACAAGTAAGTAGCATAAACCAATGCCACACACCATAGCATTTATAGCCTAAGCTAATTTGCAATGCCCATACCTTGAAGACAAATGACTCTTAGCTTGGCTGTGTGTGCCCAGTCTGCACAGGTTGACATAAATATATTTAGAAATGTGGTGCATGTGCTGATAAAGTGAATACTGGCTGCCTACAAGCCTCCCTTAAAAGGGCACCATGCTGCCATGTGAGCCCCAAGAAAAGTGAGTGCACCTTCACTTGCATGATATCGCACCGCCCTCTGCAGGAGAAAGAGGAGTACCTCCTGCTTTCTGTCGCCCAACGGTGCGCTTGATCCCACTTGAAATCCTTTACGTGCCTGCTCGTTTGCTGAATTTGAAGAGGACATTTGATTTATAGAAAACAGTAAAGCTGTCACTTCATTCACAATGCTGGAAAACAGTTGCCTTTATTATGAATGTGTGGTTTCTGGCCTCAAAAACATTCACTTCAGTGTCCAGTATGGTCAGAAAGTTGAACTTCATCTTGTTCACACACTTTTGAGAGGACTTATTTAGCAAATTACCAAATTACTACAAGTATAGTAAGTGATGCTAGTTATAGCAATTTCACCTGCATACTTATAAAGCACTTTCTGTTGGCTGTTATTTTTTATCAGGCTCTATAATGCCGACATCACCCTGATGAGTGATCACACTCAGCCCTTCTGTAATCCTGCAGCAGTAATTTAAGGGGCGACTCCAGCCGCTGAGGAGACATCTTTACCCGAGAAGAGACTTATTAAGACAGATGAGACATCATTTGCTTCGAGGCTTTTACCTTGAGGGAAGAAAATATATTTTCAAAATAACCCATCACTTGAGTTTCTGCCTCTAAGTGGTAAATGTAAGACCTTTATACGAGTCTTCAGATGGAAATGATTTGCTAAACACACGCTGCCTCTGCTTTCAAATGATGTACTTGAAGGTGCAGAGCGCCTTAATGGTTTTCAGGAAATGCCACTTTTGTGTTGGAGTGCTGTGAAATCTGTGTGTGAGTGCGTGTCTTGTTGAAGGATAACCTTCTCTCCTCGCCTCCCCCTCTGCGGTGCATTAGAGGAAGGAGTGTGTGTACTGTAGCCTATAGGCGGTGTCTGCGTGTCGGGGGAATGTGGAGTGTGTGTGACCGCGCTCTGATAGCGTGTCAGAGTGAATTAGCCTCCGTGTGGCGTCCGCCTGGCACACACCGCTGCCTGCCCTCTGCCCACCACCCCGCATATGTGCCCAAGATTAGAATTAATAACCAGCGCTGCCAATCATGCTTTAATCACAATAACTCTGCATTTAGGGGGCGCAGGGAGGTCACGGGCATCTGGGCCTCAGGATGGCCAATCTGGAACAGCTAATAAGGCGAGTTTGCACGAGAGTGTGTGTGTGTGTGTGTGTGTGTGTGTGTGTGTGTGTCCCTGGTGGACTCATTTTCAGTGTTGGTGGTGGCAGCTGCTCAGGTGAGCCACAGAGACTGACAGGAGGAATACATGATAAAAAAAAAAGTGCACAGCAACTGCTGGGAAAGACATACAAGATACTGTAGTTTAGTGTGTGTACAAAGTCTCAATGTACACCATGCATAATGAGTGTAGCAGTTGTGTCTGCAATAATACTGTATGTACATACTGCATTCATAAAAAGAAATTTCCCCTTATGTTTACTTGTTTAACACTTTAAACCCTGATTCCCCCCTTATACTTTCCCTTTAGTGGCTCTAAAGTTAGAGAACTAAATCTCCATGCTGATTCACATGCTTGTTTAAACTCTTCGAGGCTAAACGCCATGTTTTTAAAGCTATGATAAGAGATAAACTGAGCTTTTTACAGGAATATTTTATACCAAAGAGGCTCAGTATACATAGCAAGTATAGAGTCAAATTTAGAAAGTGCAAATTATAAATGAGGGTGCACTGTTTAAAGACTGTTATAAATGTAAATCATAAGCAATGAGAAAAAGCTGGATTCACGAGATCACGTGCGAATCAATCTTGCCAGTCTTCAGGTTATGCTCTTGTGGCCGAACCACAGTGGTTTGGACCAATCAGCGTCCTATCAGGAACTACTGGCAGCCAGGGGCGTGGTTTAGGTCTGACGACTGTGACGGCTCCTAAAGCAGCGCCGCCAACTTTCACGCTTCTGGCGTGTGACTCACGATCTCACACTGCCCAAACTATTCTCATGCCAAAACACTGCACCAGCAACAGAGATGAACAACTGGCCCCATTCTATGAGTATGGGCTGTTAAATTACTCTCTGTTTGCTCATTGCGTGTTGATTGGACAGCTGCTCTGGTAGAAAACCCTGTGCGGAGCCCAGAAGACGATCAAGCAAGTCAGTGAGTGAATGAGTGTTCATGTATATATTTGGCTAAGTGAGTATGTGTGGTCATGTGTAGATTTGTCTGTCTGTGTCTGTGTGTCTGTGTCTGTGTGTGTGTGTGTGTGTGTGTGTTTTCATGTATTGGCTATGTGTCTGGAGTAGGATAGGTTCCTGTGTTCTTTTGTTTCTTTCTGGTTCTTGTTACTTGTTAACATCCAATAAAACAGTGAAGTTTTGAGATTGGAAATAACACGTTTTTGACTTTCATTAGCGAATGAACCTGTGTGCTCTGTATTGGGTTAGTGTGTATGTGAAATTGTGAGTGGCGTAGTCAGGCTGTATCCTTAAATCTTAGAATATAAGGCCCTGCTCCCGCCACATATGTAAGGTGCATTCTTAAGCCCTGATGGTGAACAAATATGTGCACTTAAAGTGTGCGTATGCGTGATTAAGCCCATGGGCCATGGCATCAAAATCTCACTCCAGCCAGGTACCCAAAGTTGGCAACCCTGTCCTAAAGAGGTTAGTGTAGATGCTGCTATAGCATCAGTTCTTTCAGAACTGGAGAGTATTTCTTCACTGAAAGCAGAGCAAAGAACGGCACTGAAGGCTTTTCTCGATGGAAAAGATGTTTTCGCTCTTTTCCCAACTGGCTTCGGTTCGTGGTTTCTTGATCCGATTGGTTGAAGTTAGCCGGTGATAGACAGATGGTTCATCCAATCACCTGCCGAGTACATTTTAAACATGCCTGCCCTTTTCCAAACAGTTTCCAGGGACGACTTCTCAGATGGTTCTGTGTAGCAAACCATCTAGATGTTCCATTCGTCATTTAAAACAAATACATATTTAGCATCTTTGGAAACTTGGACACCCCTCGAGAATTTCAATGAAAGTTATGCAGATTTGCATTACTTGGCCATTGGAATTGGTATAGACAGATGGATGGACAAAACATTTAAAATCAAAGTAGCAGAAATTTACCCAATTTCAAATCCTGGACTAGTGAAAAGTAGTTCTTTGAATTTTAGGACTTAATTGCCCTGTAATGAAGGTCATCTTCATTACTAATATTGGTAGCATAATGTGGATACAGTACTGGTAAAAGAAATACACACACAAATTAGAATGATTGAATGCTGTTATTGAAAGTGTTGTATGTGTTAATGGGTTTGCATATAGTATAGTTGCCTCACAGCTGGACATGATTGAAGGCCGGCCCTGGAAAGACAAACAGACATTTAGTTGGCTAGTTGGTTACCTTAGTATAATCCTCAGGGCTAAATCTAAGGATTGGATCTAGTGTTCACTGTTCTAGTGGGCAATAGTTATGTGTATTGGTGGTGTTCAGATTACTCACCTTTGTTGTGTCTCCTCTTCAGGGTGTTTGGGCTAAAAGAGTGCCCAGCGTCTGAGCACCAATTTGAAGGTTCCAGGAGATACCGTGTGGTAATTAGTGTAGGGGGTTGATGTCCTTAAATTCGTTGTTTCCGTTTCTGTGATGGCATGGTAATAGCTAATATGTATGAAGATGACTCACACTATCTGTGAGTAGTGTGGTGTAAATGTATTTTAATGGATGGGTTGTGTTGTGTATTTTGTATATGTCCGGGAAGGGAAAGGAGTCCCCATACTGTGGTAGGGGTTGAGGGCGTAGCCAGCAGCAGGCTATATAAGGCGGCCACTTTCCATCAAGCCCTGCTGCTGTTAGGACCACATGCAACCCGTGGTCCACAGTATTTTTATGTGAGGATGATTGGTCTTCTGATGTATTATTGTGGGTGAAATAAACACCTGGTTGGTCTGCACCTAACCTCTGTCTCAGGTCTCTTGCTGTTGAAATCCAGCCGCTACACGGCCATCCTAACATGCCCAGACATCCTACTATATGATGATGTTGGTAAAGTGATCATCATCATCCAATATACTAGTAGTGGAAGTGATGAAGCATGACGATTGCTGGTGAGTGCAGTTGTGTGTAGACAAAGTGCTTATTTACTGCAGCTTGGGAGACAAGTTTCTTCTTGATTTGATTTTTGCTTTCATGTAAAATCTTCTTGACTTTTTTGTTTTTAAACTGATGGGATGCGGCAGAGCCCGCAAACTGTTTCTAGTAGCAGCAGCTAGCCGGAGAACAGAAATATGCGCTAGTCCAGAACGCTGTATTTACTTTTTTCTTCTTTGGTTTAATAGGCGGACTATAAACCAAATGCCGCCACCTACTGTACCGGAGTGTGCAACATCCCCAGACACATCTGACCAATAAGGGGAGTGAACGTTCTCACCAGGTTTGCAGTGCACATGGTGCAGTTTTTAGGATTTTTCTGTGTGAAAAGAAACCGAACCAAGGGGAGAACGCTCTACAAACTCAACTAATTCGGACCAGAGGAAAGGAACTATAGGTGTGAAAACGCCCTTAGTCTTGTTATTGTCCTGCTATGTGTATTCCAACACTATTTTGTCCTCCTTTATACAAGCGTAATGCACAAACTTGAATCTTTGAAATTTCCTCACAGCCATGGAGAACATAGAAAGTCTATCCCCCTTTTTCCTCTGTTCTTTCTCTCGCCAGTAGCACTAAGGTGTGGCTATATTGCAGTGGCCACGTTCCACTGCCTCTGTAATACGCAGACACATCCCTTAATTGCAATCAAAACAACAAAACAGCATATGTCAGGCCCTCAGAGACTGACAGCAGTGTGTCCAGCAGGCTTCTCAAATGATGAGTGATGCTTGACAAATGAACACTAGATTGGCTACATAAATTAGCCTTTTCTTGTTGTCACCCTGCAACAACTGGAGCCTGGCAATCACAACATCAATCAGAGCTGTGATTGAGGGAGAGCAGGGGAAAAGGAGGGTGATGGTATAAAACAAAAAGGATAGATGGAGAATGGAATATTAAGAGAATTAGGCAACATTTGGATGAGAAATGGAGAAATGTAAAGAAGGAAGAGTGGAGAGATGGAAAGCAGGAAGAACACAGTTCTAAGTACATCATGAAGAACAGGGCTTTAAAACAGCAGTCAGTTTAATTCATGATGTGTAACTTGGAGGTTGCAGTTATGAATGAGTAGTGATGACATGCTTGGACTTTTATCAGGGTACATCATTGAGCTTTACGTGGAATAACTAGCACCACATACAAATTAGCAGATGTATGTATATACACACACACACACACACACCACTTTCAAATGATTAATATTAGGGAAGGCACAACTGGATAGTGGACCTTTATTTAGGCCCTTAAATCTGCAATAATCAATGTTTTTATATTAACATTGGATTAAAAGATTATGTGTAAGATGCAGGGGGGAGTTCTGTTTTTCTATCTGCTGCCCCCAAGCTGTAAAAGTAAAAATAAATGCAGCTTCATTGAGTATAAATTCATGGAAATAGACACTACAACTCTCATCCACTTAAGTGAAATTTCTTCTTTAACATTTATTCTTACTGATTTAAATGAATTCAACAATACAGATAAATATTTAAAATGTTTTGGTCATTGTCAAATACTGCTATTTAACAGTATACAAGATTGCATAGTCTCGAATAACTGAAGTGAAGTTATAATGGATAAAATGACAAACAGGATGCTTATAACATATATAACACTTATATAATATATATTTAGGACATAATACTATTAGCATATTTTTAGCCAAGCAATGGTTAGCATAAAAATAGACAAATAGGTCAATCCAACTGCAATCCTGAATAAAACACTAAGGGTCAGGGTGATTCCTTGATCAGCTTCAACATATTCTGAGGCCAGCTTAATCCATGTCAGTGGACCACAACATGTCACATAATTCAACAACATCATGCAGCAACATCACTGTTTACATGAGCAATATTGAGTGCGAGCCTCTTGGAGTCTTTGTTTTTGGACACTATGACGAACCCCGTAGACAAAGTAGATGATCAGGCCTGAGGAAAGAGTTGTGAGGCTATTTAGTGTTAAATGACACATTTGTTTATTTAGATCCCTCCACTATCTACATGTTATGCACAAATCTGAAAGAATAAAAGCATTTCAAGCCTGTTATTTAGGGCAGTTGTAGCCAGCATGTCCTTACCTACTGCCATCCAGACAGCATAGCTGATCCAAGTTTCTCCTCTGTTATGGTTTCACCCCTGTGCCTTTATTTTGAAGTCGTGTCTTGTGTTTCCCGCCTCCTGTCTCAGCCCTGAGTGTTTCCACCTGTGTTTGTACTCACCTGTGTCTTGTCTCCTCGTTAGTTCCTTCCCTATTTGTACCTGCCCTTGTCAGTCAGTGTTTGTCGGTTCATTGTTCATGTCCTGTGTCGTCTGCCGTCTGCCAGATTCCCCGCCCGCCTGTCTACCCACCTGCCTGCTTACCTTCCTCAATAAACTCCTTTGTTGTCCCACTCCCACGGTCTGCGCTTGGGTCCTTCTCAGGGTCCACAGCGGCAGCCGCCTGTGCCGCTGCCGAGAGCGCAGCCCCACGTCCCCGTGCCGCTGCCGAGAGCGCTGCCGAGAGCGCAGCC
>LKNJ01007382.1:0-18163 GCA_002120245.1 Maccullochella peelii
AGATTCCTTACAGTGGTGCTGAATGCCAGGGCAATGCCATCTAGAGTAACTATGTCTTCAGATAATTGAATTTAAAGCTGCACTGGGCAAGTGCTGGAGAGCTTTAACTGAACTTTTAACTTGAGACAGAAATCATGTACGCTTACATTGGAAAAATGGAAAGTGGATAGCAAAGTGGACGTCCACTTTATTTCATTTATACATGTTGTGTTCATTCATGCTATCCATACACCACTGATGTTACTGTGATGGCCCTGGGCTATATGAAAGTATCTGTTTTGGCTTACCTCTGCTTCTCTCTTTCAGGTTCTCCCTGATTGCCTGGCCCCTCCGAACTAATTAAGGGATTGGCCTCATCTGCTTGGAGCTTATATAAACTGGGTGGTTCCAAGATGGCTACCTCTCCCTCCTGAAAGGCAGGTACCTTTCAGGCACCCACCTTGGTCATCGTTTGCTTGTGCTAAGTTATCTTTTAATAAATTACTTGTTTACTTAAATGGTTACTGTGTGGACCGCCCTCCTTTGTTATGCTCCTGAATGAGCCAGTATTACAGATTTACATACTGCACTTCACATTCTTCGTGTGAAGCCATGTGTGGCATTCTGAAATTAGGTTACTCAAATCAGCCAAATGCAAGTTTCAAGTTTATTTGTCATATATTCAACATATCTCTACAATGCTTTGTTGCCCCCTCCAGTACTGTGCCAGATATTACATTATAATACATTCATATTTTATTAGCTATAATATATATTGCATTATATTAATGGAATATATACACAGCATAACCAAATATCAAATGCAATATATTCCACAATAGATAGAAAGACAGAAATGCAATACATACAACAAAATATATATAACAACAATACATATAAAATTGTGTAGAAACAGAAGATAGATAAACAGGTACATTTGTGTAGAATAAACAAATACGGTATTTGCCATGGCTCCTGATAGACTACACCTTTGATGTTCCCTTTTGACAGTGTCCTCATTCAGGATTCGGATGGCTTGAGGGAAGTAACTCCTCCTGAGCTTCCCTGTTTTGGCCCTATGACTGCAGCAGTGTTTCCCTGACCGCCACAGTTCAAAGAGGCCATTGTTCAGATGGCTCGAATACTTTATGATTCTACCGCCCTTGGTCCTGCACTGCCTGGTGTAAATGTCTTGCTGGCTGGGGAGTGCACCCCCTGTGGTACGTTTGGCCGACCGTACCACTCTCTGCAGGGCCTTGCGGTCCTGCTGGGTGCTGCTGCCATACAAGGCGGTGATGTTCCCTGATAAAATACTCCACGGTGCAGATGTAGAATGTCTTAAGTGTCTGTGGGGACATCCTGAATTTCCACAGCCATCGGAGGTGACATAAGCTCTGCTATGCCTTTTTGACCAGTATGTTTATGTGGACAGACCATGTCAGTTACCTGGTGATGGTGGTTCACCCTCTCCACTGTGGTCTTGACGACCTTGAGGGGGGTGTAGTTCCTCTCCTGCTTCTTCCCAAAGTCCACAATCAGCTCCTTGGTTTTGCTAATATTCAGTGAGAGGCAGTTGTCCTGACACCACAGTGTCAGAGTCTCCACCTCCTCCTCGTAGGCCCTCTCATCCTCTTTGGCGGTCAGGCCTACAGCAGCTGTGTCGTCAGCAAACAACTCAGAAGTGGCCGCACAGGCATGTGTGTAAAGGCAGTAGAGGACGGTGCTCAAAACACAGCCTCGCAGTATTCCCGTGCTGAGGGTGATGGTGGATGAGGTGTAGCTACCCACCCTCACCGCCTGTGGTCTGCCCCTCAGGAAGTCCAGGACCCATTTGCACAAAGTGGTGTTAAGTCCTAGGTGCATGAGCTTGGTAATGAGTCTAGTGGGGACTATGGTGTTGAATGCTGAGCTGTAACAAATAAACAGCATTCTCACATTGTTCCCCTTTCTGTTTTCCAGGGGGGTAAGGGCCGTGTGCAGGAGGTGGGTTACGGCGTCATCAGTTGATCTGTGGGGATAACAGACTGGGCCAGGGAGATGTTGAAGATGGTTGTAAACATTGGTGCTAGCTGGTCAGCGCAGACCTTGAGTACGCTTCCAGGGATACCTTCTGAGCCTGCTGCTTTCCAGGTGTTTACCCTCTTGAAAGACTTCCTAATGTCATGCTCCGATCTCCTCTCTAGCTGCGATGCTCACTTGTGTTGCGTGGGCCTGTAGGCGAGCGCTAACATTGTTAGCCTCAAAGCGCGCATAGAAGTGATTAAGTTTGTCTGCGAGAGATGCATCAGCGCTCACTGTGAGGGGGGTTTCCCTTTGTAGTCCGTTATTGTCCTTAGTCCCTGCCACATGCCTCTGGTATTTGACTTTATCCCTATATTGCCTCTCTCCTTTACCATTCTCTGCAGGTCGTAGGATACTCTCTTGTAGTCCTCTATGTTCCCAGAAGCCAGACTTGAGTTGTATGCATCGGTGCGCCCCTTATCCACCCACGGTTTCTGATTTGTGAAGGTCTTAACCGTGGCTGTAGGCACTGTAAGTCCTGCGGTGTGGCTTCTGATTGATCAGACCAGCGTTGACATCTCGTCACCGGGGCTTCCTGTTTTACTCTTACTCTTTAAGTGAGTAAAGTAATCAGTCTTGATGCGTTTGAAAATGAAGTTGGTTTTAAAGGGAAATGCATTCTAATAATCAGAGTAGAGACATACAAATGCTTCATTCCAATTTGAGTTTCCAACATTTAAAATATTGTGACACGAAAATAAATCATTGGATGTGATTAAGATTATTACTGTAGTCGACAAATTGGAGAGAAGTAACAGTGGCTGTGCTCAGTCGCAGCTGCAGGCAATAAGCAATTAGGGTAATTAGGATGTCTATTTTCTGGCTATGAGGCTGGAGCAACACTGCATTTCAACCCTTAAGTAAACTAATTTTGTGAAAACTCAAACTCCATACTGGATTCAACACAAAAACCAAAAAAACTCTAGTTTGATGCCCTTGTTCTGTGTGTTTCGGATGTCTAAGCCAGAATCTGTTTGCTAAAACTTTAGCTATAGAAACTGGATAACCCAATAGTATATCAAGGGAGTGGTGCTTGTGAGACTCTTCTCTCTAAACTAAAACCCCAGTGCTTTACACTTCTGAATGACCCCTCTTTGTTTTTACCATCCCAACATCCACTTTCAGCACATGTCACATTGATGCTCTCAAAGTGCTGTTTCATTTGGACTTTTCGGTTTTAAAATGACAGATACAGTGAATGTCAGAATAAAAAGATCATATGCATTTTTCATGCGTTTTTCATACATTTCACTGGAATGTAGCCCCCACCAAAAATAATTTCTAAACCATTCAGTGTCTGGTTACATTTTGAGAGTGAGCTCATCTCTGCTCTGACACACACATACACACCTCCGCACCAATATGAGTCTCATCCTCTGTACATTCCTCCCTGATCTCTGGTAGAGGCTCTCCAGGCCTCCACTGCTGTCCTCCCTGTCATCTATCAGGTGACTCCTTCAAATACACCAAAGGGCTCTATCTCCATGAATTCTCTGCTAATGAGACCAAAACGGTTGGCACTTCCTCCTGTTCTCTCAAAGGTGATCAAGAGGACAGAGGAGATAATTTCATTCATCAGAGGAGCACAGGGCTGGCTTAACTTTTGCTGAAATGCAATCTGGCAACACACTGTGTTGACCAATTAAATACGTGCAAGCGCACATTCTTGGTAGATTACTTTGTAACATGAAGGCTGTCTCAATGAGGTAAACAGTAGAATTACAGAGAATTGATGTACTGGACTGTACAGGATCGTATTTCATCTTCTCACTGGTACATGGAGCATCACCAAAAGCCCCTTGTGGGGTTTTTTTGTTTGTTTTTGATGCAAATCAAGTAATTTTTTTATTTATATAGCCCAATTTCACAAATCACAAATTTGCCTCAAGGGGCTTTACAATTTTGTAAGTAATCAGAAGCACCTTAAAGTCTGAACTGACATAGATAGGAAGTCAATGAAGGGAAGCTAAAATTGGTGTGATATTATCAAATTTTCTAGTTTTTGTTAAGATTCTAGCTGCAGCATTCTGAACCATTTGAAGCCTTTTAGTAGTAGCACGTGGCAGGCCTGACAACAAAACATTACAATAATCAAGTCTGGATGAAACGAAGGCGTCTTGATGATTTTAAAAAAAAATGTGCTAATCAAAAGAGAGAATAGGATTAAACGTAACACCAAGATTTTTGGCTGTCAAACTTTCATAAATCACAGTGCAGTGCTGCTTTTTGACAAACACCAGCTAATAGAGGCAACAACTGAGAGCTCCTCTTACCCTACTGTCCTAAAAAATATATTTGGAACTTATCAGGCAACCAGTCAAGTGACTGCTCTTCAGAGCGATCCTTGAAAACTAAGCGTTATCTCACAGATGCTATGTCCATGTTTTTCTGCAGTCTGTGATTATGGTTTTGTGAGAGGAAGTTTTGACTAAATCCACCTCTCTCACCCGTCAACCACGAGTGTCATGATTCCGGCTTTGAATGGTATTTTGCTGGAGGAGCAAGTTGTTTGCGACCCATAAATGTAATACACATGTGGTACAACCCAGACAGATTTGTAAAACAGGCCTGAATTTAGCACATTCGAAAAATCAACATTCAAACCACTGTACACCTAAGTTATTTATTTAATCACTAATGTCCACCTTTTTATATTAAGTTTACATTATGTATCTTCCTATTAAAATGCTTCATTACACTGAGTGAAATATTCAAATCTAGGAAACCATATGGTTGTCTGATTAAATAAAATAGAACTATCCTGGATTTCCCCAAAATGCAGTCTGACACATTAATCTTAGCAGGCACCCTCTTTATTCAAATTATGAATATACTGCTGTAATTCTGGAACTAAACTCTAATTGCTTCTCCACTCAGGAAGTGACATTCATTTCAGTGCACATTAAAAAAAGGTTTACTCTCATCACAGTGAAAGATTTACCTTCTTTCTGCTCTATGCATCCCCAATTGTTATGCAACCTTAAAGGTTAATAGACTGAACTGAGGAATTGTATTGCAATTAAAGTGTCAGGTGATTGACTGTCACTCTGACTCTACCACATTGGTGGAAAGTGGAGAGTTTGTTTGTTTGCCCAAAACAAATTCAGGTAAAAGACAGTACTCTAGTACAACTACTCACTAAACTTAATTACAAATTTAAGATACTATTTTACATAACACTGCACTATTCAATGTTTTTATATAAGCAGTGGATTAAATGACTATGTGTAATGTTAAATGAGTCACTAGTAGTGATGAACCCACAGATGTTGTCACCAGCTCTGCAGTTTCCCTCAGCTCTACAGCACGTTTTAGCATCTTTCAGCTCCTCGTTTTGGTTTTGTGGCCCAAAACTGCTGGATGTGTAAATAAGCAACTGTTTGCTAACACATTAACAACTTTATATGGTGATAATGTGTCAATGGCGTTTTAAGCTTGTTGTGCTGCACCCCCTGTGGCCAACAAATTCAATTAATGCAGCTTTGAGTATTTCCATTTTATGCTACTTTACTTAAACTCCGCTACATTTTTTAGGGAAACATTAAACTTTTTACTCCACTACATTTATCTTACAAATATCTACTTGATACTTTGCAGATTAAGATTTTACAAACAAACATAATTATTTTAAAATGTGATGCATTGTCAGTGATCTTTTCCTTGACCAGCTGCCGGAAATTGTGCAACCATGTTAATGCATCAATAACAATAATTCCATAATATAATTCTATATAATAAAATAACTCTCTGAAATGAGCCTTTTACTTTCGATTCTTCATTCATTCATTTCACTGAGAATGCTTGCTCTTAATGTTCCTTTACCCAAGATATTGCATACAGGACCTTTACTTAAGTTAAAGCAGTAATACCTCAATACAAGTAAAGAATCTGAGTGCTTCTTCCAACACTGCTCTATGATCACCCAAGATACTCCACTGGTTTATGCTGTCCTACAATGCCAAAATGGAGCAATTCCAACATATTCAGTCAAAAATTATTTCAGAATCTGAATTTTGGATATGTTTTATCCATCCATCCATTCGTTGTCTATAACTGCTTATCCTTAGAGGGTCGATGTTTTAAAATACAAATTATGCGCTCCAGCTAGTTAAGGCTAGCCAAAATACAGTCACAGTTGGCTACCTTTTTCCCTGTAATTACAAAATCGATTTTATCTTAGTAATTGAGTTTGTATTAAACAAGTGCCTCATTTATGTGGTAAAACAGTCATAATGGAGAAACAAAGTAACACCAACGAGTCATGCTAAAAGCTAACTAACCTAGCTTTGATGCCCTCTAGATTGTGCAAAAAAACATAGATGACAGTATCTGATTTCTGACATTACTTTTTCTATTTGGGGAGGGGAAGGAGGGGGAAATAATCATCCTAAAAAGGCATAAAAGTAAGGTTTTACAACTTGTATAGCTGTTACACACTTCAGCTAGGTAGCCTTAAAACTTCAAACCTTTTTTTCTCAACTTCACTGTTTCTGTATTTACTGCTGTCTGCCTTATAAAGGCAGTAAGATTTAGTGGCACAGTAGATTCAATATAAAGGTGCGTTATTAGCTAAAGTAAGGAAGACAATGGAGAAAGACAAAAACGGTTACAAAAGAACTAACATCACACTTCCAAAGCTATGCAGGCCGATAAGGGGAGCTCCATCTGAACTTAGTGGGGGACCAGAGTTATTAATGAACCTGAGAATTTTCATGCTTTTCACCTCCAATCGATACCTGTTCTATTCTTGTGAAATTAATCATTGTGAACATTACCTTGGCTCCACTGAGCTAATGATGCAACCAGAGGAGAGCTGGCATGATGCCAAACGGATGAAAGGAGAAAAGACAGAGGTGGAGAAAGAAGGGCAGAAAAATTAAGAGAAGAGGGGGAAGAGACACAAAAGGGGTGTATTCAGGGATAAAGACGGAGAGATGGATGGAGAGAGCAAGGACGGAGGAGAAACGGATTGTTGGATGTAGTAGAGGTATTTAGGGATGGCTGAGAAGAGGATGGAGGAGATGATCAATACTAGAACAAAGCTCTCAAGGGGAAAGCAAGTCTGGTGTAATGCAGCTTTTGAAATGGCTTCTTTAATCAGGACTGTAGCAGAGAATCAGCACTGATTTAGCCAGAAAAGGCTGATAAGTCCATGAATGAAAAGACAGGAAGGAAGGTAGCACAACATCCTCAACATTATTATTCCCTACCAACATCAGTCCCTTTTATGATATGAAAAGTGTATTTACTTCAGCAGGAATCCAGCAGCATGAATGAGATGGACAAGCAGGGAGCAATAATGCAATGCAGTTATTAATCTAACCCATCTAATCCTTACTATTACTTGCAAAAAGAGAATAGCTGTGTGTGTGTGGCCTGTAGGCTGCTGATTTTCAAACCATGTTTGAGTGACCTGTAGTTTTACCTCTCTGGCTGTCAGCACATTAGGTTCATCCACTCTCTGAAACTCTCTAAACAGTCCACATGAAAAAACACTACGTAAGGAATGTAGCTCCTTTATCCTGTGCGTGTGTGTGTGTGTTCTGAGTTTCAGAGTCAGAATTAAGGGGTCAAGCCTTTTGCAGTCATGGTTCCTATCCCTGCACATTTTAATGTGTGACAAATGCGTCGGAGAGCAATGGAACTTGACAAAGTGAAAAGGCTAACACACATACATTGAATTATTCTGAGGAATGAAGTTTATGTAAATCTCACCATGTTTTTTTTAAGTGGTACCCACTTTGGGAGCCACTGGTATAAGAAACTGTTTTGATGCTCGTTCATATACCTGATGAAGGTCATGTAGACATAGTTGTCAGTATACTGTATACCAGCAGTACATGAGACCAGTGGTGTAGTGGTGCCTGGAGAAGTGGGTATACATTTCTTTTCTATTTTAAAGCAGCCTGTCCAACAAAGGATAAATGCCCTGTGTTATAAACAGTGGCATGTAAGACTTCTGTTGCATATTTAGTTCACCCAAAAATGGGTCATTAGTATTTGCACATTGTCACTTAACTTCTGCTGCTCGACTTAGTAGGATCCTTATGAAATTAACATTAGCCACAGAAGAGGTGCAGATTGTGCAATCAATATGGCCCACAGACTATAGGGTGACTATATAATTATGCATTTTGAGTGAACTATTCCTTTGTCCATTACACACATGAAAATTGGACAACTATTCTCTCACCTTGCAAGCAGTCTTGGGCAGGTAGGCCACAGGTAATAACATTTCTCCAAGGATGGCAAAGTGAAGGTATGACCTGCCCTACTCTGCCTCTATTCTTACCCTAACCATCACTCAAGAAAACTGCTAAAATTGCTTTAAAAAGGCAAGCAAAATTCTGCAAAAACTTCATGACTGCATGAGATTAAACATGTAGTTTTGTGTCCACCTCCTGTATATTTGAGTGGGCTGCTGCCACTCAAGACATTTTCCCAGTTTTCTCACTAGTCATATTTTTCCAGTTTTAACAAGTTCTTACTGCTTAAAAACCATCGGGTGACCGTTCATCCTTTATATGGAAAGAAGCCCTTATGACAGAGCTTTAAAATATCAGGACTACATGCTGCTTGTTCAGTCTAACTTTTTCTCAATGTCCCTGTAAAAATATGCAGCGCTTTTATAAATAGGCCAGGGAATGTGCAGACTTCAGGTCAGTCTCTGCAGGAAAAGGTGTATGAGACAGGCGGCAGTGATAATGTTTTTTTTAATCCTTAAATGTCCTTAAGCTATGTTAAATCTCTAATATTTAAATCTGATCTAACTTTGTAATTTAATTCTGAAGTAGATGTGACTTTTAATTTAATTTAGAAGTTGATGTAACTTCTAATTTAATTTAGAAGTTTCTAAAATGAAAATGTAAAAGCACTGCTCATGCATTGCAGAACCACATGGCTGTGTGTGAGTGTAAGTTTGCACCATTTAATGGTGTAGTAAGTGGAGGGGCTGAGTTCTGAAGGTCTCCTGGCACAGAAAGCAGTGGGAAATTACCTCTAAGAGAAATCAGTTAGTAAAGCCAGCGAGTTGCTCTCCTCTCATTCCTTCCATCATGCCCTCCTGGCTAATAATCCTCAGCCGTGCTTCAACAGTTCAGCCTCAACAGTCCGAAGCTGTAAAATAGGCTGCTAAAATTCCATTTCCTGTTACTCTGGACTTCTTTCACATTATTCTTTTAAAGAGTTTCACACTCTGGAGCTTTCTGCGAGGATGGCGAGATACTGGAAGGCAGCCAGAAACATGAATAAGACACCGACTGAACTCCCCCAATGGGTTATCACCACAGGGGAGTGCAAATACTCCCAAAATCTATATTTGCTGATGTGAAGGCTTCACTAATATGACAAGTCATGGTGAAAGTGCAGATAACCCAGTGTGTAGTCATTTGTATCAGCACCAGAAATGCTTGCCAACCTACCGGTGCTTCACACATTAAAACACAAACGCTCACACATACAGGTGATGTAGGATGATTGGGCCAGCACCCTTCATCAGAAAGAAAAGCGGTGGATCACAGGCTGGATATGAATGTGTTCCTTCTAATTGTACCCTGTTGCTTCGCCATGTGGCAGGAATCAGAGCTGAGCCTGGTTGCCTGCTGAGCCATGGCGGCTGTCCAAACAGTGCCATGTGCACATTCTGAGCTCAATGGGCCGTGAAATCAAAGTCATCTCGCTGCGATTATGCCATTCAACATTCAGCACAGGCAGCCTGCTTGTGCTGGAGATTACCAAGGCATTGTCTCCTTTATATTAGTACTCAGAAGAATATCTTGTATCACTATACTAAAACATACACACGCACAGTCTAATGTAGTCTCCATTCCAAGTGTATTGATTTTGCAAAAGCTAATTTTAAGACATCTTAAGAGGAAACAAATGTGTTGTTACCTCAAAGCCTGCTTGTTACATAATCCATCCTGGTGGCAATGGCAGCAGGCTAAGCAAGGTTGTCCAAATGTCTTTCTCCCCAGCCATGTCTTCCAGCTCTTCCTTTGGGATGTTCCCTGGCCAGCTGGGATATGTAATCCCTCCAGCGTGTTCTGGGTCAGCCCTGGTGTCTCCTCCCAGTTTGATGTGCTTTGAAAGCCTAGAAAAGAATGTATCCATGGGATCCTAATTAGATGCCCAAACCACCCTCAACTGACTTATGTCAATGTGAAGGAGCAACGGTTCTACTTAGAGCTCCTTCTGGATCTTTAAGATTCTCATCCTCATTTGGTCTGCTTGTATCCACAGTCTCATTATTTTTGGTCACTCCCCAAAGCCCATGACCATATGTGAAAGTTAAAACATAGATCAACTGGTAAATTGAGAAATTCTCCTTCAGGCTCAACCCCCTCTTCACCATGACAGTCTGATACAATGTCCACATTACTGCCGATCCTGACCTCATGTACCATCTTTACCCTCACTCAAGAACAAGACAGATATTTGAACTCCTTCGCTTGGCGCAGCAACTCACCCCAACCTGAATGAACAGTCCACCATTTTGAGCAGGGTACCATTGTCAGGATTCATGGTCTTAGTCTGTTTCTTGTTGTATTTTTGAGTTTTAGTCTTTGTGTGGTTTCCTGTTTTATTTTGTAGTCTTGTCTCTTGTTTCTTGTGTGTTCCTGCCCTCGTGTCTCTGCTTTCATTGCTTACACCTGGTCCCTGTTACTCACCTGCCCCTGATTCCCTCGTTAGTCTAGTCCCTATTTATGCCTGTCCTTTTCCTTTGTTTCTTGTTGGTCCATTGTCATGTGTTTTTGTCTCATGGCTTGTGTTCTGTGCTCCTTTCGCGTTGTTCCCGTGTTGAACTCATTTCTAGTGCTCCTGTGATTTCCCGTGTATGGACTTATAAATAAACCTTGAGACTTCTTTGAGCCTCCTCTGTCTGCATTTGGGTCCTTCTCCTGCCGCTTCCCACACAAACCGTGCCAACCATGTTCTCAGAGGTGCTGACTCTCATCCCAGCTGCTTCACACTCAGTACATCCAGGAGCCGGAGAGTCTCTGGTATGGTGACCACTAAGGATTTTGTCCATAAAAATCACAAACAGAATAGCGAAGACCTTCTCTTTCTGTGATGTTTGTTCAAAAGAGAATAATATCCCTGTGTCAGGTCAGAAACACCTGTCTGCTGCAGTCAACTTGGTGATGCAAGCACTTGACAGAACAACATGAAACTTGTCACCATCACTGCTGGGGTAACATGTTACTGTAATAACATTAGCTCCTATCTTTTTCTGGGCATGAGCAGTAGAGAGCCAAAGTAGTCCCATTATGATTTAGATAGTCTAATTAGTAATCATGGATGTGGGAAGTGAGGGTGCTGCAGCAGCCCCTTCTACCAGGAAAAAAGATGTTTATATAAAACAGGTTTGAATTACATATTGATTTTTACTAGTGTATTTACATAGAATGTAAAACCCACTTTTCCACCCCAGTTTGTTTGCAGCAACAAGCAAAACATGAAAAGTGTAATACTAAAGTTGAACTTCAGTATTTTGTTATGCAACGCTGAAATGTACTGTTTGCACCATCCACCAACTATCTCTATTTTTCTGAGGCACATATGATTGGCATTTTCTCTCCAACAACCAAATATTTTATTATTATAGTCTATTCTCTGTAGAGAATGGAAATGGAAAAATATGGTACCAGACTCTATGTATGTTCTATGTGACTTTCCTCATTTGTGCTCTCTAACAATGTCCCCTATGAGGTTAGAACAGAGCTGGATGAGTCCCGGTGAAACATCAAGCGAGTGGTTGCTGCTGTGGGTCTCCTCTTCCTCATTCTCTATGTTCTCCTCCTCTCTGCTACAGAGACAACCAACACCTGACAACGGACAGGAAATTAAATTGGGCCTGGGAAATAGATTGGATATCCAGTCAGCACGAAGCTGAGGAGATAAAGAGCGATAGAGGCAGAGAAAGCTAACGACAGAGCAGGGAAGAGGGAGAGAAATATATTATGGTACAGAAATTCACCCCATATCAGTCGTTGGCTCCATTCATAATAGAAATTATGATTCTCATCCACTGTCTGCCAAAGAAAAAGGGAGGTAATGGTCTCTTTAATGATCTCCCACCTTGTGCATTAGTGTTGGCTACTGGCGGCCACAGAGCAGCCAGGAAATAAAAGCAAGGAAATAAAACATCGCCTCATGACTCAATGCAATTCACTCCTATCTATCTCCCTGCAGCCACATCTGGTTATATCATGGAGATGTATTAGTAATGTGCTAAAAATGATCAAATGTACAACAGAACATAGAGATGCACACGAAGAATCAATATGCGAGTCATTTCTGTAATATTACAAGTCGCCAAATAAGGACCCAACCCAGGAGAAATTGCAATAGTAATGTTTCATACTTTTTATTGTTCCTAATGCTGCATCATACTGTATATTAAAAGTATATCTTCATGGATTTAGTAGAACATTACATTACAGTTTGGGCCACTCTGCTCCTATGGGTGTATCCGCATCTGAACTGGTTATAAATTGTTCCAATATATCACTGTAAACACAGCTATGTCGATAATATTACGCAATGAAAGCACCCTGACCAGTCAGGGTGCCCATGCTGACCCCTGTCCACAGCCGAAAGCACCTATGGGCACGTGAGCATCAGAACTGGACCACGGAGCAATGGAAGAAGGTGGCCTGGTCTGATGAATCACGTTTTCTTATACATAATGTTGATGGCCGGGTGCGTGTGCGCCACTTACCTGGGGAGGACATGGCACCAGGATGCACTATGGGAAGAAGGCAAGTCAGCGGAGGTAGTGTGAAGCTTTGGACAATGTTCTGTTGGGAAACCTTGGGTCCTGCTATTCATGTGGATGTTGCTTTGACACGTACCACCTACCTAAACATTGTTGCAGACCAAGTACACCCCTTCATGGGAACGGTATTCCCTAATGGCAGTGGCCTCTTTCAGCAGGATAATGTGCCCTGCCACACTGCAAAAATGGTTCAGGAATGGTTTGAGGAACACGACAACGAGTTCAAGGTGTTGACTTGGCCTCCAAATTCCCCAGATCTCAATCCAATCGAGCAACTGTGGGATGTGCTGGACAAACAAGTCTGATCCATGGAGGCCCCCCCTCGCAACTTACAGGACTTAAAGGATCTGCNCCAATATATCACTGTAAACACAGCTATGTCGATAATATTACGCAATGAAAGCACCCTGACCAGTCAGGGTGCCCATGCTGACCCCTGTCCACAGCCGAAAGCACCTATGGGCACGTGAGCATCAGAACTGGACCACGGAGCAATGGAAGAAGGTGGCCTGGTCTGATGAATCATGTTTTCTTTTACATCATGTGGATGGCCGGGTGCATGTGCGTCGCTTACCTGGGGAAGACATGGCACCAGGATGCACTATGGGAAGAAGGCAGTGTGATGCTTTGGGCAATGTTCTGCTGGGAAACCTTGGGTCCTGCCATTCATGTGGATGTTACTTTGACACGTACCACAGACCTAGTAGTAGCCCTGAGTGACCCCTTAGTTATGCTGCTATAGGCCTAGACTGCCGGGAGACTTCCTATGATGCACTGAGCTCCTCTCTCCTCCTCTCCCTCTCCATCTGTACGCACTCTTATCCCATTAATGTTTGTTACTAACTCGACTGCTTCCCTTTCTCTACCCAAGGAGACGAAGAAAGAGGAAAATGTTATTTTTAATTTAGTCATCAAGAATGTCAATCTTCGTTTTCCGAAGAATACAGAGACTATCATGCATAAAATATTAGACTGTAAAGGAACGAGTGGATGGAACAAGGACGGTGAATTTATCTATCGTGATTTACCCGTACATGTTGGATTTTATTGAAACGTTTCACAGTCTCCCATAAAACTAGACACGGGCCTCTAGGCTGGGATGTGTTTTTAAAAGTGCTGTCTGAAGTGAAAATACCTCTTTCCACCGTAGCTAATAAACAAGCGCGTTTAAATGACCCTGCAGGGTGATTCCTTACACAACGTGTATATCTTTTCATATAATCAGATACAGTCGCGTCATTTTTCACCACATCATCTTGATACAAAGACAATACTGTGGCTCTGTGACAGAGATAATAGACGCAGTGGTGTTGAACCTCTCTCTCATGGTATAAAATTGTCCACGTGCGGTTTTCCAAAAACTGTAAGATGGTTTTGGGCTAATGGGGGAAATCAGGGGAAAATCCAAAAGAGTCAAAAAAAAGGTGGTGATTCCATCTTCCTGCAGAATTAAAGCTAACCAGTGTTCTCCTGGCTGATGTCTGGGATGTGTGTTGACGATAAAGTAGGCCGGTAACTTAAAAGACCTCTGCAGTAAAGGTAATTCGTCTGAGGCCCATACGCCGCAAAATAGATCTCCCAGTAAATGACGCATGTGGCCTTCCAATTGATGATTATTCATTCTTGATGAGGTTTCTCAGTAATAATCCACCAACACAGAATAGAACCGTAACAGGCGTAAACAATAAGAGTAGTGGTGTGTGGCAAGGGGACTCTGAATCTCATCTCCAGTCTTAAATTACCGCTGGAAACTGGGGATAAGGCCTGGCAGTCTTCGTAAGGGTTTAGATTAAAAACAAATAAGGCATACCCGTGTTGAAAATCATCCCAGTTTATGCAGAGAGGTAAATCTTTTAGATGTCTCCCCATGGCTGTAAACATGTTGTAAAACTCTGACTGACTGGTTGTTGTTGGAAAGCCTTTGCAGGAAGCTGTCTGCTGTCTTGACACACAGCCAAGCATTCCACATCATTGTGGATAAAATTGAAGGGTGACAAGTCGTTTCTTCCCGTGAAGGCTTCGTGGTTAACCATTCCTAGTACTAGGTACTTGGGCATGGTCCCCAGAAATAGATTCTCTTGATTACATATTCTTGAATTCTCTGGGATGGATGTTTTCACATTATTACGTGATAAGGGGTAGAGTGCGTTACCCTTCAGCAAGGCCGCTGAATGACCTAAACGTATAGCGGGGGAAACTGGCTTTCTTGGCAAACAGGGAAGCCCCTAGTATTTTTAAATGGTAATCAGTGTTGGCAGGGGCCATGAGACAGAAGGCGTCCCTTGCCCGGGTCAGTTTAATTCTCAAATCAACACAGTTTAAAAGCAACCTCTTGCAGAAAAATGTCGGCGTGCAGAGGACCCATCAGGTGAAACTCTGCAGATTCATCGCTGTATTGCACTCTCTGAACCAGCCCTCTATTAGGTCCATTAGTAGTCACTACAGAGTCCATAGCCCCAGAAGTGTCTTTGTAAAATAGCCTGGCGCTGAATTGACTTAACGTATCCTCAGAAAAGTTGAGTAGGGTCTCGGTCATGGCTCTGTATGGGTGAGTGGCGCTAGACTGTGAAATCAGCCGCTCAGAGTAACGTCGCATTGGCTAAAAATGGTATTCAGAGGATAATTGATGACGGTTACGCGGGCGTCGGCGTTGGTAACTTTCAGGCGGAGATGTAGCAAGGTGTCGTTGAGATCCAAATATTTGTCTCCATCTCCGGGAATAAAGAATTCAATATGGCCTCTATCAGTAATGGCTGATATAGGTAAAACTTCGGTATAGTGCTTTTCCTCAATAGACAGCTGCGTCATGGGCACTGAGAATAAATCCAACTCTGTCATGCTGCATTCAGCCGATTTTTCGTATAAAAGAGCCATGTTTTTTTTCTGAAATATATCGCTGCTCTGGACAGAGCTCCTTCCTTTAGGCTTGCGTCTTTCAACTGATTGTCTTTTTGTGGACGCTCTGCGGTTTGTTTTTTTTACCCTGTAACACGTTGTCCTGGGTGACGTTTCCTCAATCTCTGTGACAAAACCATAATACCTGATCCTTCTTGATTCTGGTTTCTGGCAAATTTCCCCATTGTTTGGCATATCACATCGGAGGCGATGTTGAAACCTCTTTTCAACAGGGGTGATACAAAACAAAATCATTTCTGTCTGCTTAATGCAAAACTTTTACGGGTCTAAAATGCAGTTTCACGATAGTTTTCGGCTGGAGGGGTGAGTCCACGGCGTACTGTGACACATTCCTCTACATAGGTAACAAGTTTTATCCAGTAATTACCCATTTAAAAACATTATTGATCTTTGTTTCAACACTCCATCAATCGAAGCTGGCCTATTTTCACTACATCATCCTCAATCAGGTTTTTGTACATATCATGGATAGCGTCGTATGCCTTCCTCGATGATTTTAGTTCGTGTAAAAGCATCTATGCAATGGTTTTGACTCTGACCTCGTCTGCTTGGATGTTACGCATGTGTAGCAGATATTGGATGTTAGGAATGAATTGAGGGATTCAGAGTCTTTGCATCAACCGGTAAAAGTGGGATGGGTAGAAATCATCCTCGAGTACTTCCAAACACTTTTGTTGTCTCTGGCTGGGGTGGTTGGTCAGACAGCCGTTGCAGGTGTCTCTTCAGTAGTTGCGCATAGTAATGTCGAGCAGATGAAAATGGAGGACACCCATCCATCGACTTCATCTCCCTGTCCTTCGTCTTCCTCTGGGTCATCGGGTGAGTCACGCTTATCTGGAGAGGGTAGATTCAGAGAAGGGTCTGTCGGAGGCTCCTTCTTCACTATCCTCATACGAATGGGACAATCATAAGTCAGCCCGTCATCGTCGGACAGGTCACACGGAAGTGATGACGAATGTGGGTCCGGTGAAGGTTCTTGCTCCCAAAAGGTTATTAGACTGCTCTGCTGCAGGTTCTGTCCAGCCATCTTTGTGTTTTTTCCAAGTTGCTCAATGTCTGGCTGCGTCTCTGTTGGACTGTCCCCCTGGTGGGTACTCCTTATATTGTGTAGAGGGCAGGACGGAGGCGTGGTGGGGGCGTGGTCTAAAAGATTACAGCTTTTTTCATGACTACAGCGTCCCTCCAGTTGCGACAGCTTTGGAAGAGAGACATCAATCTTTCAGCTTCTTCTGCCATCTTTTCAGACCAAGCAGCAAAAAAAAATCTGAATTATAGGAAGCGACTCATATAAACAGACCCACCCCCACACACTCCTTCACCCCTCTCCACTCATACCTGGTTTGATTTGAGAGGCTTTGTATCGCTTTGTGAACTGCGTGCCTGTATTGTCATCAATGTGACACACTGGTGATTAGTCTTGTCAACTCCACTGGGTTCACTGCTAGACATTCATTTAATCTGAAGGTGCACCCCAAGCTATTAATGGACTAATGGATGTGAGGAGATAAATAACAAAGCCAAGCATTACATATAATTTCAAACAAATCAATTTTTCTTCAGATGCACTTAAATAGATTGAATCAAATTTATTGAATCAAGTTTCTATATGTCTGAGTACAGAATCACCAATCAGCTGCCCTCTGTCTTTCCACAGGTGTCCCACAAGGATCTGTCATGGGCCCATTGCTATTTACATTATATGATTTGCCATCTGTATGTACAAATTAGGGCTGGGCGGTATACTGGTTTCGTCACCATCACCGGTGTCACGTACTGCCACGACATGGACTTTGCAATACCGTCATTACCATGATAAATGTTTAAGAATATTAAACATAACAATAAGGCCTCTAGTTTTCTGCATATCAGTTTACAAAAGATGCAGCAAGAGGCAATTGCATTATCCAGATGAGAAAAAGGGCCTTTAGTCAGTCTGCATTCTCTATTATGCTACACATCCCAGCAAGTATTAGAGAACTGGACACATAAAATTTATCTAGAGCTCATTTAAAGAAATGGTTAATTATCACGCAGCTCTGTCAGCACTAAAACTCAATGGCACCTTACTGTCCTCCGCCAGTCTGTCCTCATGTATGTGCATGCAAGTCTTTTATTGTGGCTTTGCTTTTATTGTGTCAGACTAATATGTATTCTGTATATTGTATGATTTTTGTCTGTTTCTGCTTTGTATGTTTCAATTAGTGTCCAATAATTCAGCACACTATTATCTTATGTTTCTATTAACATTAATATCCCCCATTTCATTGTTTTAAATGTCTCATATTAAGAATTCATTAAGAATAGTTACACTATGTAACTCTCTCTAAAACCACAAATTGTTTTATGTTAGCATGCCCAAGCGGTCAAGGAGGCGAAATAGTCTCAAGTAGCATTTCAGCATAGATTTATTCCTTATATCACAACACA
>LKNJ01007383.1:0-12697 GCA_002120245.1 Maccullochella peelii
TTTCCTTCAACCGAAGGTGGTGCCCCGTGTTTTAATAATATAATAATAAATATCTAAGAGGTAGGTTCGCTACATATACATGGAATTTGGCATTAAAGTGAGTTCCTAAACTAATGTTGAGCTCAGATTTTTTTTAAATTAACATGGTCAATAAGCCATTTCATTAAATTTAAAAAAAAAAAAATATATACATAACTAAACAATAACAACATACTAAATATAATTTAATTGTTTAAAGGTGTGGATGGATGCTGGATATTATGCCAGATATTATTCTCCTATGCGGTCTGTACAGGCTGTTTGGCATCTTTGGGAAGCTACAACAAACACAACAACAACTGCTACAAGTAAGGAAAATAAATATGTGTCCCCTCTATTATACTATGTCTGCTTTTTATATGACGCAGTGTACACATTCATCTTTTTCAGTTACAGAGGTGCATTTGCCCTGTGCCTGTTGAACAGTGCGACCAGGTTAGTTGCTGGCTTTGCAATATCCTCTGTGCTTTGGCTTCATGTCTTATGAGTTGGGTGTCGACATCTCAGCAGTGGCTGAATCAGGTATGGCGTTGCATGTAATGCCAAACATTGCCTGTATGAGCTTTATACATAGCACTGTATTGTTTCTCTACTTTTAAATGATTTGTCCATTACAAGTAACAGTATTACTTTGTGTGTAATTAGCCTACGATGTACAGCACAGTATTAACAATTATACCTAACATATTTTGGCATCTGCCATGATGCCTTTACCCAGACTCTGGGCTGCCTTCTTCTTCATTATGATTATCTTCCTCGGACTGGACAATCAGGTAAGGTGTTACTATAATACTGTGGTAAATAATTGTTGATAGAATATGAACTTAGGAAACATTACCCTTGAATCCTGTTCATTTTTAAAATGTATTTAAAAGTAGAGAAAACACTGACTTGGAATAAATTCTTTGATGCTTAAATTCTTAAAGTTATTGATTAGATGAAGCAACTTTTGACCTCTGAAGGTGATTTTTTTCTTAAAAAAAACAAACAAAAACAAAACCCTGATATACTTATTGGCTTATTGAGTCAGCACGGCTAACGTTTTGGCAAGTACTTGCACATCCAGCAGACATAGTGAGACACGGGCACCTGATTAGTAATCATGAAGATCAGTGAGAGCCATGAGACTAAACCACTGACCAAAGCACCAGCACAGGAAGTCAGTACAGAACGTAAAAAACAATGTCCTGAAAGTAGCTAAATGCTGTGTAGAGCTGCTGAGTTGAGTGTTAACTCCCAGTGGGATTAGCACTGCTAGTGTAACTTTGACATTACAAGGACTCATTTGATTCAGTGTTAATGTGGAGCTTTAATCTATGCTGTTCTCCATTAGAAAAACATTTATTTTGTCACCCACAGTTTGTGTATCTGGAAGGCCTGGTCACATCCATATCAGACATGTATCCATCCTTCTTTTTCACCGGTCATCGACATGAACTACTCCTGCTGGTCATCTGTGCTGTATCCTTACTTGTAGGTCTCTGTATAGTCACTGAGGTGAGTGTCTTTTGGTTTCTGTGTGATTTAAAATGTAAACAAAATCACATCCTTTGTTCTGTGGTTTCCTGTGTTGAAGTGTTTGTGGCACCAGTTAGAAATGCAGGAAACATAATTGTCTCCTGATTTAAATACAACTGAACAGATAAGATTTGCTATTTTTAAAGAACACCATTTTCTCTCCCTTGTTTTCCTAATGCAGGGAGGACTTTATGTGTTTCAGCTGTTTGACTACTACGCCTGCAGTGGAATCCCATTGATACTTTTTGCCATTTTTTGTTGTTGGATTTTGTTTGCATAGGATGGGTATATGGTGAGCTACATTTACTATCCCATCCTGTCATCATCAGCGCTAAACCAGCAACAAGATGCAGATAGCCTATGTCCAGTCCCACATCAGTTACACATGGACTCCTACTTTCCTGTACCTGATGATTTGATTGGAGAAATCAAAGTTTTTACTTCTGAGATTTACCCATTTGCATTTCCCTGTGCTTACATTATAATATAACTTACCTGATAATAACATGAATGTCTGTCTCCAGGGCGCTGATCTACGATAATATCACAGACATGATTGGTTACCGCCCCGAGCCTTATATAAAATACTGTTGGAAGTTTATCACTCCATGTGTATCTACAGTAAGTGAATAAAGTGAATTATTGTTCCTTTAAGCCTCTAAGTGTCTAAATTGTGTAAACTGTACTGAAAGAAAATTAATGTAGACTATACATTAATTAGATTATACATTAGTATAAATATGAAGGTGTACAAAATGTTTCGACTTCTTTGTTATTTACTACTTTGTTGTACGTTACATTCCCATGGCTTCAGGTTAATTTAACAGTTATGTATCTTTTTCACAGGGCATATTGCTCTTCTCTCTGGTCAAATTCACCCCTCTGAGATACAACAACACCTACCAGTACCCATGGTGGGGTCATTCCCTCGGGCTATTTCTTGCTTTCTCTTCAGTCGTCATGGCGCCACTGTGGTTTCTCTACAGTCTGGGACACTGCTACTCCAGGGACACTGAGACAGGTACTCTGACTACCACACATCCCACACATATTAGGATATTTTACTTTTTATGGTGGATTAATGGCGACTGTTTCTTTTTCTCCTCACAGAGACTGAAAGTAGTGACGACTCCAGCAAATAACCTGTCCAGAGTACCACTGAAGAAAACTCTCAACTCTGAAACATGGGTTTGAAAGAAAAATGGTCTGAAATATATTAAACAGCATCTTAGATTTGGTTGTTATGACTCTGGCTCCTCGACGATCTATGAGTGAAAGGTGTGAGCTGAGATAAAAATGGAGATAACGGTCATAATCAAATAATAATAATAATAATAATAATAATCAAATACTGGTTTTATAGCTTGGCACAGTTCTCTGATTTGTCCAGCAGAGGGGGATAGATGTTAGATATTAGCTCAACAAGGCAACTGTCCCGTCCAGTCAGTGGCTGTGAGGGGACACGTCTTATTATGTAGGCTATTAGTGCATCACAGATCTCTAGTTTAGTGTGTTTATTAGTATTTTGATTGAAGGTGCAGACATGTTGCTGGTTAATTCACTGTAGTTCTTATTTCTCTAGATCCAGATATTAACAGACTACTGCTGCTTTGCCTTCACTGTGCCAGAGGGACAAAAGAAGCCGTCTTTGGAAAAAAAAGACAAACTCCTAGTGCTTTTCAGTACTTTTAAGCACCACAGCAGTGACTGTTGCGGGGAGATTCCTGCTTCAGCTGGTGTTGCTATGTACAGCTGCAAATACCTGCATGTGGCCAACATCTGGCATTGATCAATATAGTATACCATAATGCTATTTGAGAACAAGAGGCAATAGGTTAATAATAATAATATTAATAATAATAATAATAATGATAATAATAAGGGAAAATATTTTTAAAATACACTGTATAATTGTGTAAAATTTAAATGTTTGAATGTTCTTTCTTTTCACTTTTCTTTATCTGTTTGTTGCCCTTGATTTCATATTTCGAATATCACCGAGCACCTACAATACTAACATCTCCCTAACCCTAATACTGAGTTAAAACGCCACTGCGTTTTTGAGGAAGAAAAATCTGAATCTGATATTTTGTCAAGATCCACCTGATAAACATAAAACTGAACTCCACAGGGGGAAGAAATGCAAACAAATGCTCATGTATTTGACAGGACCTACAATTTATCAGGGGACATTTTCCAATAATGTATTTTTCTTTGCAAATTTAACATGGACCCACCGCTGGGAGAAAAATGGGACAAGGTGTGCAAGCTGAAAGCCTTAAGACTGTGTGACAACCGTGATAAATGCAGCAGGCACTGACACGGCCATGGAAAAAGACAAAAGATACCTTTGTCTTGTCACAATAATCCTAATCTGTTTGAAGATGGGGCCACATTAGAGAGAGCGCGAGAGAAAGGATGAAAAAAAAAAACACATACAGGAATGGAAGTAGATTCCTGGTCAGCAGTGATAAATGTTGCTACATCAGAAATGGGGCTCAGTGTGATGTTTCTCTCTAATGGCCTGATTGCTCAATTAATTCTGCGTCCCGTTCTTTGCTGGCCCCCTTTAATGTGGAAACAGCTATATTTTCTCCCAGATTAGTATAGATACAGGCTGACAGTCTGCACTGCTCAAGGTATTTGGGAGGTATAATTCATTCATAATGCCACAATGCGCCCCATCTATCATCTCAGGTTTTTCATCCGCTGACTTGCCGCTTGCTCCCTCCTCTCATTCCAAGCTCCTGGCTCTGCTGGGGCGGGTGGTGGTGGTGGTGGTGGGGGCTAAACTCAACCCTGAATGGTGTGTGTGTGTGTGTGTGTGTGTGTATTTGTATACTGTATGTGTGCATGCATATATGCGAGGTTGAGATGTGAGAGGTGTTAAGATATGAAAAGTGTGTGTGTGTTTGGGGCGGTGGGGCATGCAAGGTTGTGAGGTCGGCAGCTTCTCTCTTCTCCTGATGAATTAGCTGGCATATGCAAGCGATGAATTACCAGGCAACGAGAGTCAATTATCCAAAGGAAAAAAAAGAAAAACGAAACACGGACCCTGCGCCTGTGGCCCCAGGGTCCCTTTTCCAATTCATTTTGATTTCCCCAAAATATACAGGGGAAGAGAAGAGAAGCAGCCTTGAAGGAGCGAGGGTGGGATGATGAGGAGTTGGAAAAAAAAAAGAAAAAGAGAGAATGAATGAAACCCCATCCCACACTCCTCACCTTTTTTCCTCCATCCTTCTCTCTCTCCCCGATCAAATCCAGGAGGCAAAGCGCAGTGTGAAAATGCAAAAGGCTATTATCAGGCCTTCAGAGTGCACAAATGCCACTTATGATGGATGAGTGTGGGATTTAGAAAGGCCTCCTGTCAAACACCGCCCGTTTCCCCTCCTTAACTGGCCCTCTCTTTTTCCTCACTTGTCTCTTGTATCAAACCCATCAGGCCCCTGGTTGAAATAGGCCTAAGTGGAAGACATTTGTAATATACTGAAGTGGGTGTACACATATAGTCACTGTGTCCCCTGATGTTTATTGCCATTTAATTTCTAACCTCTTTTGGAGAGCGAAGGGAAAGATGGAGTGTTTGTGGTTTACAACATTTCTGAGAACAAGAGGAAAGGTGTAGTGATCACGTCATAAGCTCAGTGACACTCGTTCAGCAGTCACACTGGGGAAATTAGATCATTAGCAGGAATCTCAGTGGGTTTTGAATATTTGTGAATGTGTTTTAATGACGGAATTTAAACATACAGCATCACAAAGGAAAGACGTTACTTTAGTGTGTCAGAGAGGAGGAGAGGGAGAACAGGAAGTCGTACTTTTTAGAACGAAAGCAAAGTGAAATTAAGAGATTTCACAGAACTTCTTTATTTTTTTTATGCAGAAGAAGACAATAACTCTTAGAATCTACTATATTATATCCACTGACGTCAATCCAAATCACTAGATGAACCTGGCCACGACTGTTTCGCTTTCAAACAGTTGCTTTTGATTGACCAATTTAATCTCAATGGTTGGACTCACAGTACAACCAAACTGCTTTAACACCCTGAGAGAAAAGAGGATAATATAAGCTCACTGCCAAAAGAAAACACAATATCATTAACAAAAGATTCTTAAGTTATAAGAATGAGTGCAGATGTACCATAGAGTGAATAAAATGCTTGGAGAGAGTTTCATGCGAGATGGAAAAGAGGGCATAAAAGAATAAAACAAAAGACAATTATATCCTAAGGTAGCAATGAAATTATTCTCAAATAGGGGAAAAATGAAATACAGTCTACCACACATGTTAATATGTTTTAACATAATCCAGTGATACCAACCAGGGGTAGGCTAACCCATGGGGTATGGGAAAGACAGCGGAGTAGCTCTGCTAATTTGACAAAACAGAAACCATAATTTGGTCTAAAAAAAATCCATATATTTGAGTTTAGGAGGAAAATAAACATACAAATAAGATTACAGATTGGTGTGAGGCTGATCTATAGTATATCTATTTTCAGAATAACCATTAAACTATCAGATAACACAGGTTCAGGACACAGGACATGTCTCCCACCAACCTGAGTCTGTTGTAACACCTTCACACCACGCTGTGATAGAGAGTACGTGAAAACTAGTTAGCAAGTGAGCAGTAAAGTCTAAATGAATAGCTAAACAAATATTGAATATTTGCTTGATACGTTCAACTTCTGTAAAATGTAAACTTGACCAAACCTACTGGAAATAAAAACAAGCCTAAACATGGACAACTGCAGAATCACTATGTTTTGTATGAAAAGAGGTGGTGTCTATAGCTCATACTTTAATGGTGATTTCCTCCAAACTTGCAATAAAAAATGTGAATAAATACATACTGTGTGTGTTTTGTTTGATGTCATTACTTTGCGACTGTGTTGTCTTGTACATCAGAAAAGCACAGGTGTAACTAATAACACTAACGAGCCATGCCAGTGAGCCAGCTTGTACAGAAGCAGGTACAAGGTGGAACTGAGGCACCTAAATGGAATGCAGCCCTAATTAATGTTATTAGTTACATCTGTGCTTTTCCTGCCACTGTAAGCCAAAGTGTCTGCTAACAAAAAGACCTGTTACACGAAACATTTATACACCCATGTGGTCCTGGAGATGATGAAAGGGCGAACGTGCCGTCATGCCTGTATAACACTGCCAGGTAGATGCACATAGCTTAACTGTACGTCAGCTGCGGTGAAGGCAGCATGAAGGTGTGAGGGGGTTAAAACACTGTGGGCACAGAGAGCCGAAGTCATGACGTCCCACTTGGTTCTGTAACTCAGTGCGATCTCTCATTCAGCATTTTACGTCAGCGTTTACTGTCCACATTCAGACAAGACAAACAAAACAAAACAAGACAAACTGCCTTCCTATTAGATGTTGAAACCTTGGTGATTTTAACTAAGCTAAACAATGAAAAGTTTGTGAGCACAGAAAAAACTACATCTCCCATGAATATTTACCTACTCATGTCCTCGTAACTTGACAAGTCTTCCAATGCCATATTCACTGTTTTTTAGCTGTAATCTCTGCCGTCTAAAAAGTTTTAGTTTTCAGGACTTTCGCCCACGATGGTCTTATGGGTGTTCGTTAAAGGCCGCTAAAAAATATTGAAATATTGAAATTAAAAAATTCTATATTTATTTCATTTTAAAAACATATTGTCCAGGCTCTGTTACAAGGCTGTATTTTTAGCTATTAGCTAAATGTCAGTGGGGTTTTGAATGAGGTTTTCCTACTTTTGTAACAGAACCTGGAAGTTCTGGTTTCACTTCGGTTCACCTATAAAGGAAGATGGTAAAAACCCATGAACTTGTGAGATGTAAGGAAATTGCGCCTGTAATAGCTGTACAATAGCTTCCACTGAGGACACCCAGGTCATGTCGTGTATTGTTTCAGGGCATTTTGTAGACTTAACAATCTGAGGAGTTTACATCCTGTAATTACACACAAATTACACAAATCATGTTTTTAAGGCGTATTCTGATATTCTGTGGAGTCAATATCTTAAAATGTGATGTTAAAATTAAATTATTTTAAAATTAGATTAGTTTTACCCCTAGAATTATACTTCTGGCAGTGTGGAGAAATCTTTGACTGAATAGTTAAATTAATAACAGGCTACAGCCCTGAAATTAGGGTGAAGTGTATGAGTTTGGTACAACGTGTATAGTATTCTGTTTCTCGTGTCTTTATATTCAGACAATTGTCTCCTCCTTTACACACACTGATTTCAGCACAGCTTTCCAGACTACCTGGTAACTGGTGCGTCTCCGCTACTCTCTACCGTCACAGTTTTCCTCTGGGACTATCAGCCCCTTCACTTCCTCTATTACCCCCTCACACACCCTTACATCCTCCCACACACACCCACATACACACATCACCTCGCTCCCGCCCCGCGGCGACATGCGCTCCACAATGGAGAACAGAGTGGTTTGGGAAATGATGGCCATTTATAACTGCCTGACGCCGTATCCCACCACCTCACACACACACACACACACACACACACACACACTGAGAGTTTAGTGCTTGGGTGGCAACAGAGAGATGGGAGACAAAGGGAGAACGCACCCTTCTCCTGGCTAATGTCACAAACACATTAACACTTAAATGCACAGATGAGCACTGTGCAAAAGTGTTGCATCACATCCAAACGGTGTGTTTCTTAGACGACTGTGGGATGTGTGTGTGTGTGTATGTGTCTGTGTGAAAGCATGCAGGGGGCATGTGTGTGTACGCAGAATGAGGGAGCGATTTGATTTGATGACAGAAAACAAATATCATATCACTGTTCAGCTGTCATCAGTTTATAAAGGTGCTCAGCAGTGACAGGTGAGGTGAGCTCATCAGACTCTCTGCCTGCCTCAACACTTGCCTCTCATCCCACACACACACACACAGACAGACAGACATAGACAGACACACACATGCATGTACACATAATGTACACACAGTATGATAGGTCATGTGGTTTAAGAGGTTTCATAGTTTCATAGGAGTCCGGGGTAATTTAGGTGATTTCGTTCAACATTGAATTTGGCTCCTAAAACAGTTTGTCCTCCAACACAGTAGCCATCTTTTTGTCTTTAGCACAAAATCTACAATAACTTTGCTCTATACATATTAACAATTAACACTTATAATAGTTTGGAATAAATATTTCAATTAACTGGATTAAAGTTTTCAATAACATTTAACTTTCTTTGAGAAACACTAACATCAATTGATGAATTATAAAAATGTTCACAGAGCATATTCGACTCCTCTGACTTTACACCAAATGAAGGTGCTGGCATCTCCACGGGGTTGTTATGCTCAGTTTGTATTGGGACATATTATCACATGCCAACAAGTCTCTCTGTAGTAAGAATGATGATTCTTTGCTTGATTTATCACATCATATTACAGATCTGACAGCAGAAAACAGGTTATCAACAAACTCGTTATCTTAAAGACATTGGTTTCTTTCATGGCTGAACTTTACTTATTCACAAGGGGCGAAAGGCAGAAAATGCTGAAATTTGGTCTGAAGTGGCGGAAAAAGTGAAAGTTTTATTTTGTTTCGTATCAGCAATAACCCTGCCTTTTGAATTTCCTTTGTGCACAGCTCTGCCTCTGGTTCACAGAATTAAGACATAGAGTCAGTTGAAAGGTTGGAGCACATTTGAACCTCAACAATGCAATTACAACTAAACCTGTGAAATAATGTTGTTTTTTGTTTTTTTAATAATCCAAAATGCCAAAAATCAGGCAATTAAATACTTCTTAAATACAGCGAGAAAAACATATTTTTCCCCCAATAATATATATTAAGTGGTGTTTACAATTCTGCTTAATGCTTATTAATATAGTGTATGCATTTGAATTTATAATTCTGATGAAAAGAAAAAAACTTGTGAATGAAGACATACAGTATGTGTATTGTTTGTCATTACTTTTAGACTTAAATATGCCAGTAAAGAGCAGCTTACAGGTAATGTGTAATAGTCATTTGCTGTGTCCAAATTCCATACTACATACTAATTGTACGCAGTATATACTATATTATACTCATTCATAATGAGTATAATATAGTATATACATATAGTACATATATTACATTATAGTATGCTGCTTTTGAAGTTAGTGTGAAGAGAATTCAATGCACATAATCATTTTATACCAACAGGAAATTATATTATATTTGCGCCATCAGACGCAATCAGTCAAACTGTGACATCAGAATTCCACTTCTAATTAAACTTAACAAACAGCAAAATTGTTTCTCCACAGATCCACAGAAATTGTTTTTACATTTATTTTTTTGTTTTCTGTGGTTATCCTCGAGCTGTTGCACCACCATCCACTATCGTGGGACTATAGTGTCCATCAACACACTCAAAAATCAAGTGTTTTTAATATGCACAATATAATATGCTGTTTTAAGTGTACTTTATTTTGTCACTTTGTCACTGAACAAACTACAACACCTGCTCAGAATCATCACGTAGTATGGACACAGCTAAAGTCTTAAGGCTGTTTTCACGACAGACATTTTGACTTGCTGGAGCAGGAAAAGCGCAGGTGAATTTCTTGTTTCCACTTTTGAGCGGGATGAGAGTGGATGATAGAGATCCAGTTCTTTTATGTTAATTAGGCCGCTCGTGGATGACTTTTTGTAAAAGCTGGTTATTACATGGATGTTGGTTGTGTATTGCATGTGTGTGTGTGTGTGTGTGAGTGTGAGGCCTCAGCCTGTCACTGTGCTGGATGGGCTGTCACTTTCTTAATTGCCTGAGCGTGACCCCGCCCCACTCTGCTCACCTGGCTAATTACTGTGTCTTTCCAGCCAAGAGATTGAAATGAAATCGACTCCATTCAAGCTTCATTGGCATGAGAAGTGAGGTTACTGACATTGTCATAATACAGTACAGTACAGCAGGTTTGTCCTTCTAGTGATATTTTACTACGAGCGTTTCGTCGCTGTCTGAACAAATGCTGTTGATAAAAGACATGTCAAGTTAACCTGATAAACTGATCTGGTGTCATAAATCAAAAAATGTTTCAGCGTTTTTCGGCAATAGAGTAAATTATAAGTGGTTATTAGTAAGTGTAGAAAAACATGCAAAAACACTGGTATGGTCCTTTAAACTTTGTGCATTGAAGGGAGGGCAGCAGAAAATGCGCACTTCTCTCTGAATATATCTGAAATTTCCAAAACAAAAACTCATAAAAGCACAACACAAGAGGGGAACTTCTACTGAGGGCCGAGAAGTGATTAAAAAAAAACAAAAGGATGTGAGAAACAGAGCAGATTGAATTGAATCAGACTGGAGCCATGCAAATGAAATGCTAATGTGATGCTAATGAGCAGAGGGAGGGAGGGGGAGAGTGTCAGGTACGAGGTAAAGTTTGGTTAGAGAGCGAGCTGGCGAGACAGCAGTCAAATGGGCAACGCTTGGGTGAGCAGTGAGCGGGCTACCCATGATGCCGCGATGAGAGAGGGAACATTAAGCGATAGAAAGATGGCGAGAGAGACTTGGAGGAAAGGCCTCGTGGGCTAATGAACGCTGTTTAATTCCCGGTTTACATTTCACAACTTTATTGTTTCTTCTTCCTGTGGTGCACATTCGCTATTAAAACCACTGTTCTGTTTATTAAATCATCTGCAGTCTTTGCTCATTAATTTGTACTTGCTTGTCTTTAAAAGCCCCATTTATCTGAAGCAGCAGTCACCCAATCATACCGCAGCAATAACTGTTCAGCAAAGTCAATCCTCAGCTTCCACACAACTGGCCTTGCTGTTCGCTGTATTTGGGAAGCTTGTGCTCCTTTGTCGGCTTCCACTGTGTTCCTCATGTTTAACTCATGGACTTGGATGTTGGATTTAAGGATTTTCCACCAGACAAAGTAGGCAACTGCTCTGGGATCCCAAAACTACATGGGCCCCAAATGCTGCAGTCTTACTGTGAATTTGTGTTAATCTATTAGAAAATGTGTTTGTGGATATGCACCACTAAAGCAGCTCAGCTGACATGATGAGAACCTTAAGTTGTCCTACTTTATTACTTGATCTTAACGTCTTGAAGAGGAGCCCTGTATCAATATTTTTAAAGACCTTTATTAGCTCAGTTATGTGCTTACATGTTACATATTCATGTGTTTAATCAAATTTCCACACACTGGATGTGGGGCCAGTTAATATTCCAGCAGTAAAAGCATAGAAAAACTATATACATTGCACATAAACAGGGAGGAAGTGGGACTTTATAGGGACACAGCAGCTCATTTTGAACTCATTTGTGAACTATGTTTTACACAGAACAGAATAGTGAGACAGCATTAATGCTACCTATACAACACATGCACTGTCGAGATGCCCTGACAACTCTTCCAACAAAAACTATCACAATCCTTTTGCTGAATAACCTCAAAAACTAACAAAGCCTACCCTGCCCATCAATAACTACACTTGACTTGAACAGTTATTCTCTTTATACTTCAGTCAGTCTGTCAGAGAGCCTCCGCCGGGCCTCTGTTAATGGTGCCACTCCGTCTTTCCTGACACAACAACACTCACAGCTGCTTCATCTGCTCCTGTCAGTGTCTCCACGTTAAAGACCTTCTGAAGAGACAAAGAGCAAATATCTTTCTGTATGCCTGTTGGGTTTTCCACAGCTTTTACAGACCAACACATACACATGCACACATATGCATTCATCAGAGCTGGGCTAGGTGTGTGTGTGTGTGTGTGTGTGTGTGTGTGTGTGTGTGTGTGTGGGTGGGGGGGTGTAACAGAAAAAATGTGATCATCTGCCTCCCCCTGATGTAGCGGAGGTGAGAAAAAGCATCTCAATGGCAGTCGAGCACGGGGAGGGAAAATGACAATATTTAAAATAGGAGACACAACTCCATTTCTTTTTGAACAAAATATTAATGATCTTTCATTTGGATCTCATCACAGATGCGGCCGGGGGAAAATTGCATTCTGTGTGGCAGAAGTCTGGGGAAGACATGAGACAGGATAATAGCCAATAGGTGTTTGGAGAGAGGGAGTCAGAATGAATGAGAGAGAAAGACAGAGAGAAACAGAATTGACAAATTCCCATGATGGGTATGCCATGGGACAAGGGGGAGG